>CM032058.1:91716421-91979285 GCA_018831715.1 Matsumurasca onukii
CTTAATCAACCTCAAGGCTAAATACCAAACTAGTTAAAAAGAATAGAAGTTGTAAGAGCCCTATTCCTATAATTAAATTTCCTTCTCCAGTATCCAAACTAAATGACTCGCAGCTACTTTAATTTAATTTGACTAACATATAAAAATATTTTTTTGATTACATCACTCTTTATAAAAAAATTATAAATGAAAAAAATTAAAAATAGTTTGTTTTAAAGGATATTAAATGTTTTAGAGGCTCTCCGGAGCCAAATTTCCATTTAACACTCATAAACATCCAAAAATTAAAGCCATTTATTTCTTCTTTTTACTAGGAAACTAGTAGTGTTTTGGAAAAGGTGGTCAGCAAAGTCACACTGCAGTACATCGTCATATTTCTAATAAAATGTATTTCAAAAATATCTAATGAAAATCGTTGACGTTATAGTTGTACCAAGAAAATGCTTGTTTTCAATGGTTCTTTTGGGACAAAAACAAAATGGCCGCCACTCTTAACATTCTTTATTTACGAAAGCCCTCGTTATGAACGCTGTAGCAGTGGAAACCTTGTCGATTAGTGAGTTTTAACTACAAACCTAAGCTTCTTATCTGCAGCACACACTGGAGCTTTTGTTCTGCAGGATTCATCTTTTCTGCAAACTGGACAACAAAGGAATCTTTGAAATCTTCTTACTTTGTAATGGACTTAATTCCTGCTCGAATTATAAAATGGGCTTTCGAACATCGGCCATTGTTCTCCTCGAAATTGAGCCTTCTTCACCACAAAGCTTAGTGGAGCTGAACGGTTTAACTTTTGGAAAAGGGGGTTTGTTACTCACATGAGTGATTTATAAAGCAACACTTTTTTCTCCTTACATATTTCAAAAATTAAATTACATTTCGGAACTGAAAATTAATTGGCATGTTAGTGAAATAAATTTTGGTTGTTTACTAGATTCTTAAGGTCTTGGCCATCGACAGTAAATAATGCGTTAAAAAGAACCTCTCTCCAGTTAAAATATTATTACGGACGTCTATAACACCTAGCCTAAACACCACTACAAGACGTACAACAATTAATAGAGAAATCAAGCACGTCCACGGCCAGTGACAGCTGCGCACTGACCTCTGTAGGTCAAAACTACGTACTTCATCATAATTTTAACTTTGTTCACATTTTAAACAAAAATTGTACATTTGCAATGGCTTTCGCGACAAGGTTTTTTGCCAAAAACTACCTACGATGATGATAATTGTCTGGCTATTTAAGAATCAGTTTTGGACTTTTCACTGTTGAAACCTCTTACCGAGATTAGTCGTCTGGTCGACAATTCTTTTCGCTACACCCGGAAATCGACGCCCCTGTAACACACACCGCGTGCACAACCTCTATAAACCACCGTCGATGCAGGCTTGCAAACCCAACAAGCTACGCAATAATTCAGCCGCAAACCGAAATATCATTGCGAACACAAAACGGCAGCTTTGTAGCCGTAATAACAGCGCAAATTGCAATCACGCGAGACCTCCGAACTCCCGAGTCGACCGTCACCGACAGGACAGTCAGTATCGTGAATGTTTTTATTTTGACAAGCGGAGACCGAGTTTAATATTGTGGGACTAGATTAGAGTTTTTGTGCACATACACTGGCTGTATGAGTAAAGCAAGCAGCCGGATTGATAAAGCCGGGTCAGAACTAATAACCGCGCCAGTGTTGTTGTACGCGTGTGTGTGTGTGTGTGTGTGTGTAGGCGCTCGGTTTGTTGTATTGCATTTATTACAACATTTACAAACCGGCATCGCTTCTGTAACGAGAAATGCTGTTTGTGGACCGACTGCCTGTTGCAGGCTCCGATATTGCCGATGGTAGGCGAGCGCTGTAAAATGTCAGGGTTTTCATTTGGAATTTTACTGCCACGTGCAGGTCAAATGGAATAACTTGTTAAAAAACAGGACTGGTTTAGTAAAAAAAACAATAGATTGAGATGTATTGTTTGTTTTGGTTGCTGAACAAATAAATTTGGGGCATGGCTCAACACAAAATCACAAATATTTATTTATTTCTAGTCATTTTTACAATACAATTGTGTTTACTACTACCACTGGTAAGACTAGACCCAATTCTGTAACTATGCAATTTAAAACTATAATAATTTATACTAAATAGAAGTATTCATAAATTCGTCTAAAGTGTAAAATGGATGGTTTGTTAGGTAATTTTTCAGTTTTTTCTAAATGTAACAAAGTTGTTGCCGTTGGTTAACCTAATATCTATTGGGAGTTTGTTTTTTTGTAATTTTTTACCGGTCTGAAGTGTAAGTTTGTTAAACATCACAAGGCGATGTGATTCAAATTTTAACATATTCCTATTGCGAATTTCGTAGTTAAGAAAAGGTGGCAAACATTGGAATTTCGGAAAACAAAAAATTAGAGTTTCAAATATTATTCTAAATTGTTTACAAAAGTGCAAAGTTTTACCGGCGACTTTGAATAGATATGCCTCTTCACTACTTCAATAATTATTACCAGTTGGGTTGTTTTCATATTAGGAACCCTTCAGCAGTATAATGCCAATGCCAATATTCTTAGGTATAAAGACCAAAATAGTTTCAAAATTTACAGGGACGAAAATGCAGTAAGACGTTTTAAACGACGTTGATGACGTTTTAAACGACTTCTTGCAGGAATTTCCATATTTAAGTCGGGATTGTATTCGTATGGCTTTCTTTTGCAATACAACAATATGTTGAATTTTTGTTTCGGAGCAGTTTCCCCATAGAAAAATAATGTAAGAAATATGGGAATGAACTACTCCTTAATAAGCCAATTTTAGAATATCTGTAAATTAATTGACGTTTCCTTGGTACAAATAATTCTTTGTAAACTTTGCTGCAAACTAAGTCAATACAATAAAAATACCGTCTAGGAGTGTAACAAATCAAAATATACCCTTTCCATAATACAATTTAAAAGCATATAACTAAGCCATATTGTACACACTTTTATGAAATATTTTTGAGGATGATATAGATCCAAAGCGGTTCAGATAGTCTCAGTGACCATCTGATGATACCCGCATCAACTCCCACCATCGTTTAGACATATCAGACCATCACATGCGTGGTTCGGAAGTCACGTTAAGCTGTTGGTCCTTGTATATTCTATTGGTCATTGGGCTATTAATTAATGACCCATTCTATGGAAGAGTCGGCCTTAGTTTGTAACAAGACTACACCTCAAAACTCATTACTACCACTCATCACACTCATCCTTCACCAGTATTTGCCTTAAAATACCCTCATGAGAGTGGTCGGCATCTCAAATAGTGATTCAGTGAAAGTTGAATCAGGGCTGTTCATACCCACCAGATTTGCTAAACAACGCTGACTTCTTCAGCAACAAACGGAGACACGTTGAGAAATGAGTTTCTGGAGCGTCTGTAACGCTAACAAGAATGGAAGGATTTATTTCCGATTAGATTGCCTGAAGAAGATGAATAGTTGATGATGAGTTCGACAATCGCTTGACAACCCTTTCTTTACGTTCTGGCCGAGACAATCAGAAATGGAAATGAAAATTATCAACAAGGGAAGGGTTGTGAGTCAAGATTCGATTTGTAGCTTTCAGCGATTACGTTCTAATGTCGTTACATTAACTACCTTTTGTAACAATAAAGGGAGATGTGTACTTTGTTAATTCAAATTGTCTGTGTTGAAGAGAATCACGTGGTTATTTTTAGCGAAATTTCTTTGGGGAATGAGATGTAAAGACTCAGACCCGGGACTATGAAATGAGCACCGATCCTGATCCCCAGAACGCGTTTAAACTTTTTTCAACGCTTATATGCCTATGGATATAGGTGTATCATCTCTACAGGTTGCATTTTTGTGCGATTTCCACCAAACTTGATACAGATGTTTCTTTTGTAAATATATTGGTTTTGTTCGTAAGCCAATAACATCTTACTACCGGACTACCGGAATTCTCTTTTTGTTGACTATCTAAAACAATCATTTTTAGCCGATGTTGTTGAAATTAAGAAATATATAATTATACATTTTGTTTTTGTACATCAACATGTCAAAAATCATAAAAATCCACCGAGTTGCTTAATAATAGCCGCCAAAAATGAATTTTCGCTATAACTGCTGAATGAGTTGATCGATTTTAATGACATTTTAAGTGCGTTTCCTTTTCATGATATGTAATAGAACTTGCAGTAAAATACCCCACAAGCCTGAGGCTGAAGGCCGAAGTGAGGCTGTGAGTAGTGAATTACAGTTTTAAATTGCAAAGGAAAATCACTTAAGCGGCGCTTTAGCGCTTAGCTGCGTGTCAGCCTGTTTTTAACTCTTAGGCTTTTGCGGCCGGTGTCACAACTATAATCTAGTTCTTCCTGTTCACACCGCGTCAAAACATCATAATAATTAGGGTGAAATATTTCGGTCTCGCTGTGGAGTAACATTTTCAGTCACTGATTGGCTGAAACTGAGCTACTTGCTGTCTGCTGGCCTTAATATCTCCTATTGGTGACGGGCTGCCAACCGTCGAATGGCGCAGGAGTGCCAACTGCCGAGTTCTTATTGGCTGTTATACTGTCAAAAAGACTTCTTGCAGACAGTAAGTAGCTCAGTTTCAGCCAATCAGTGACTGAAGATGGTACTCCACAGCGAGACGGAAATATTTCACCCTAATTATTATGATGTTTTGACGCGGTGTGAACCGGAAGAACTAGATTATAGCTGGTTTATTTTGTCGCTGTAAATAACCCTTCATTTTGTGTTATCGCACGATAAATTCAACCTTAAAAACTTGTCAATAAACATAACCAACAATCATGACTGCTGTGTTCAGTACCGTATTCTAACCTTAATTTGCATTTTTCGCCCAAATACCCGTTCTAACCCAATAGAGAGCTTCGATCAATATTTTTAAGAACGATTAAATATAATAACCACACTGCGATCAGCTCGAGCAGGCACGAACAAGGTCAAATTACGCACTAAGATGTGGTGAAATGCAGAAGGGGTCGAAGCGCGGAAGGGTTGGAAATCGGCCGCAAATTCAACAATACGGCTGGTTAGTGCATCGGTTCGCACCACCTCGCCCCATCACCACTCACACACACACACACACAATCACTGAGGAGTCAGGGGTTAAACACTTTACTTTCAGTTAGAACACACCTATGACCGTGTACAAACACGGTCATATAAAGGTTAAAACCTTCCAGACTAACAAATAAAATGTAAATTATGTAATTCCAAATATTATTTTTTATCGTTGGGGACCAAGAAGACCACGACGTCTCGGATGTGATCCGTCTTCCGGTGAAAAGTACCCTAAAACATTAGAAAATTAAATAGCTAAAAGTAACCAGTAGCTTATTTCCTAATACTTTGTGACATTTTTTAGTTTACTTTTTAACTATAAATAGTTTTTCTAACTTGAATAGCGGTCTTGAAAAGTTAGCCTTCTATTTGTTCAGACCTCCATCATCTTTACAGATTCAGCTCCTTTTCTTCCATCAGTCCAGACTGCTTCTCCCCTTTTAGTAACTTCCAAAGTAACGTACTAGATCAACTATAATGTAGTACTTTCTGTTCACACGGCGTCAAAACAGCATTATAATTTGGCTGTAATATTTCGGTCTCGCTGTGGATTACCATCTTCAGTCACTGATTGGTTGAAACTGAGATAGTTGCTGTCTGCTATCCCTTTGGTCACAGGGCTGCCAACTGTCGATGTTCTCATTGGCTCTGACACTATCGAAAAGAATGTTAATATTAACTGGTTTCCAGCTTCTTGATGATAATAACTTCATCAAAGAAGAGAACATTAAATTTTCATAATTGTAACTATAATAATGTACTGACGCGGTGTGGAGAGAAAAAACTAGGTTATACTAGATCATGTTTGAGATCTCACGATTTCGTGTTGTTCTTTTCACTAAAGATGGAAAACTTACGAATTTATACATCAACCTCATAAATTTTACCAACGTCTTCAGCAAACTCCAAAGGTTTAGTTTACAGTTGTGCCTCCAAATATTGCTAGTTATACGTAGGCCACCTAAAACTATACATTCCAGCAACATCTTAAACGATAAAGCTATTTTTAATAGCAACCACCACAGTACTAACTCCGCAAAACCTACCCATTCAATAAGCACCCGTTACCCGGTCGTTTACAAACCACAACAACTCAGCCACGTTCGTCGCAGCAAATAATGGAACTAAAAGTCTGAACAAAGGGAAGGAAATCTTTCCAGCCAGCGCTTTAACCCTTGTAAGACGTTTAGAGTAAAATATATAGAGCGCGCCGTAAGTTGCATTACTTTAAAAGCACGAACGGGAACGGGAGAATTGGCGAACACAATTGCCGGCAAAGTGTCTGCATTGCGAGCCGCGCAATTGAATCAAAGTCTGCCTGTGTAAGTGTAAGTGTAATGCTCGGCACAAATGGGCGCGCGTCTCCTCGGGATTTGTTTTAAGTCCCACTCCCATTACGTCACATTGTTTGACGCTTGTCCACCCCCTCGGCAATCAGGCACACTTACAACACCCCCTGTATACTGTACACCGATATTGCACTTGTGAAGAGGACGGGATTTGTCGAGAATCAATAGCGGAGATATCGACCCGATGCTAATCTGGCGGACAGAAGAGGTTAATATAAAACAGATAATGTGATAAGTAAATAGGGGAGAGTCGGGCGGGGGTGAAAGAAGTGGAAGTGTGTGGAGAGGAGCCTGGGGTTCGAGGGACTGACTGGAATGTAATACAGTGTAAATTGTATATAATGACAGCGAACTATGAACATAAATAAATCTTTTATTGCGTAAAACATACACATGTCATGCAACCGTCATAAGTATTACTTGTATCTAAAATGTTGCATTAATACACATCGAAATCCCATTCAAACATACAGTATTTACCCAATTATCATTCACTCGAATTTGTTCCACTCTAGCCCCTTGGTCCGTGGTCTGTTTACGCGGAGCCCCAGTCGTGTGCCATAAACTCGTTTATATTATAGAATACTTCTTGCGACCAAAATTCTTTTCAAGCGAGTTTTGAATGCCTTTGGCATAGATGCACTTTTAATCGAATTTGGCAGTCTGTTGACTAGTTGAACTCCTGCCTGTGAAGGCAAACGTTCATGAGCCACCGTCCTGTGTCTCCCAGTTCGGTAGTTCTCCCTGCCCTGGTTACGTAAGAGTGGATATCATTGCTTTGTGTGGAAATTTGTAGGAGTACAGTAATTGATGAGAAACTAGAAGTTACATCCTGTGATTTAATTAATTTGTACGGTTTCAAACCGATCATGTTTTAAATGTATTTTGCCGGTGCTCTTGACTCAAGCCAATGCTGCAAGCATTTCTTCGCTTTATTGTCAAGCTACCCAAGACAGAGGACTTACTGGTACTGAATAACTCGTATTCGTATATTACTTTATTCAAAAGAATAACAACTTATCCTATTTTGGTTTGCTATAAACAAATTTATATAGAAAACAACAAGAATATAAATAACTTTACATTTAGATTTGATTTGTGTTATGTAAATGGTTTCTGAGAATATATACTGAATATTTTACAGCTGTTAAGTGTAAGTATATCTTAAACGTATAAGTTGGCCTTGAATGAGCTATAAATCATATTTATGTAGTTTATGTAATGTTCATTCACAAATACTAGGGTTTGAAGTGCCAACCGTAATTTTAGTTTTGAAAATCTGATAGCAAATTTTCAATTCGCCAGTCGGCTTGTAGCAAATGTTATAATTAAATACTAATATTGAACAATAAACTTGTATTGGTGGTTCGTGCGATGTTTTATAGGCATATTTCCCTAATACTTTGTATAGTTTGCTTCACTAGTAACGGCGTTTAATAAACACAAAACACGGAAAAATCCTCATAAAGTTTAACTGATTCAGCCAAAGCACATTCATCAGCGACTAATATGTGGCGAGCATCTCTTTTATTAAATTCCGTCCCGGCTAGCCGGAACCAAAAAATCAAAATTTAATAACCATCCCCGTGGACAAGGGCCATTGAAGAAAAATCCACAGTGGTTTGAAAACACTCCATTAAGTCGAGTAGCAGTGATTCCAAACACGGGAATATTAGAGGGTAATTAAAGCGCATCAGAGCGCGGCGGGGGGCGGTGATACAATTTGAGTGCTCTCGGCTCAAAAATCAGCAGTAAACGCTTCAACGGTTGTGAAAATAGTGAGATCAGTGAGTAATTAGACTCGAGCGGCTGGATGAGAACTGGGCGAAAACAAGGCGGACATTAGAGGGATGTTTGGGCGCGCAGCGGCGTGGAAGCGGCCGTGGGAAGTGCGCAGGGAGGCGCAGGGAGTGTGAAAGGGGTTGGTGGCTCGAGGTGATCGAATCAACTGATCGTGATCATGGATCGACGTGACCTGCGTAGTGCGTAGTGCGTAGTCGTCAGCAGGGTCAGCAGGTGTAGTATGCTGGTAGAAGAGGAGGAGCAATTTCGGTTATTGCAGACTGAACATTATGAAGACATAACTCAAAATATTGTTTATATTTTTGAACTTTTCTTATCGTGGCTGTTAATTCATCCGATGATTTATATATTTAAATTAAATATATAGTCAAAAGCAGATGATTTACAAAAACTGAAAGGGGATGAAACCTCTAAATTTTCTATACCCGCTTTGGATTACGGAGTAATTTTATAAATAAATAAATGGTTTATTGCATTAACATTTCTACAATGCGTGGCAATCGTCATTTGGGATGTGTAACTAAAATTTTCCATTCACTCAAACACCGAGAACTTTTTCAAACATACATTGTGTGCACTTATTCATCTTCAGTCATACGAATTGTTCCTCCCTAGCTCTTTGATCAGATTTCCCAATTGTGTGCCAAAAACTCATCAATGCTGTAAACCTTCTGCAACAACGTTTTTTAAGCGAGTTTTAAATGCCGTGGGTATATGAGCACTTTTTATTGGATTTGAAACCTGTTGACGAAATGAACTCCTGCCTGGGAGGGCAAACGTTCATGGACTACCGTTCTGTGTCTCCCAGTCCGGTAGCCTTTGGTGACATAAGAGTGTATATCGCTACCTCTTACCTCGCATTTTGACTTGAAAAAGAGAGACGATTCTAGAATGTACAGGCAGGGAAGTGTCAACAATTTCATATTTTTGAATGCTGGCTTGCACGACTCCCTCCATTGAAGTTTTGCAATTGTTTTCAAACCTAACCAACCTCAACCTATCTGTCTCTATCTCTAATCTAATCTGCAACTTCTTCTTTCTTTTGAACTGGTTTTCGTGAGGTGATCGCTCAAATGGTTGTTTTCCAGAATTTATATTAAAAATAGAAGTTCAGAATAGCGCGAACCTTCAAAAAAATAGTCGTGCAAAAACTTATATATGTTCAGAAGACTATCTTTTAAGAACTTGAACAGGCTGGTAGTTGTCTTCCTAGTTTCTATATTCTCGAAACTACTTTTCTTTTCAAAGTGCGATCTTACAGCAGGAAGTGTCTTTCGTTCTTAAAAACTAGAAGCAAGGGAAACCCCGTACTGGGACAGAGAAAGGTGGTTGCATTATATGATTAATATCGTCAACCGGGGTTGCCAAATTCAATTAAAAGTGTCCGAAATTCGTTTAAACTGTTCAAAAGTCTTGATCGCAAACGCATTTTTAATGTGGACGAGTTTAAGGCACATGACTTGAAAACACAGAAGTCACTAACTAATAAAGTCTAGAGAGGAACAATTCGGATGAATAGTAGCAAAAGAATGAACCGAAATGAATGTGTTAAAGATAATTCGATGTCAGAATGTATGAGTATGTGCAGTTTTAATAAATAATCAATAACATAACACACTCACGATTTTTGCAATTAACCATTTATTGATTGATAAAGAGAAATGTTTTCCCCGTTATAGCTAACAAACTGAATACACTATTGACATATTACTTCATTAGACTCAATCACTGAATGCACCTCGCTAACATAACAACTTCTAACAGTATTTTATTATAATATTTTTGTTGCAATTTTGTGTCATACTCGTATAGGCTATGTTACTGAGAAGTTAGCAGAGTGTTCATTTTTAATCATTAGACAGAAAGTAAATAATATTATACTGTAACACCTTCAATCCACATAACATTACACGACCTTACAATACTTTTATTTTATCTCGATTACTGACAATATTTACGATATTGTTATTTGACTATAAAAATGCTAACTCGCTCATGAAAATAAATTAAAATCTTGAAATTCATAATTAAATGTTAGAAGTTGGTAGAATAGGTAGAATACTGACGCTGAGACGGACGAATGTAAAAGTTGTTATGCTACAAAACCATTGACGCTTTGATTTTGTTATCATTACTCCAGTGTACTCCTTGTTACTCCAGTTACCCAGTATACTCCAGTTACTTACTCCTTGGAATACACCTTGATCGAGGTTTGACTTGGAATACTCACGTAGACCACATTTGCTCAAAACTATCCTCAGGAATTTATGTTTTGAGGAAACTGTCCGAATACTGCCCAACTCAGGTACTGAGGACGGCTTATTACAGAGTAATTTACCCACACTTATCCTACGGATTGACTTTGTGGGGAGGTTGCCGGAAAATAAATTGGTCTAGGATTTTTATTCTTCAAAAACGAGCAGTCAGAATAATCGCCAAATTGCGAAGGAGAGAGTCGTGTAGAGAGGCATTCAAAAGTCTAAAACCTTTTTTTCAAATAAAAAAGTAATACCATAAAAGTTACAGACGTACACTCTTATGAAACTAGAGGCAGGGACAACTACCGAACTGCGAGACACAGAACGGTAGTTCATGAACGTTTGCCTTCTCAGGAAGGAGTTCATTTCGTCAACAGTCTACCAAATTCGTTCAAAAATGCCCTTGAGCTTAAGGCATTCAAAGCTCGTCTTAAAGCAATTCCCATTTCTCAAGCATTTTATGATACAGACGAGTTTATGGCATTCAATTGGGAGACCCTATGATTAGCTGACTGAATAGGGACTAGAGTGGCTACATTCGAATGTATGGGAGAGAGTGAGTGTAAAACTGTATGTTTGAATGGGATTTAGATGTAAGAATGTAAGGAAAATTTTAGATACTCAAAACGTTTGACGATTGCGATACATTTATTGTAAATTTCAATATGCAATAAAACATTTATTCATATATTTATTGTAAATTCTCAACTGTTACGATTTACACTCGTATATACAGGGTGTTACCGTGCGTTTCCCAGGAACATTTTCGTCAATATCCGCCAACAGAAAAGTTGACGTGAGAATTAGACTAGTTAGAAACCAGAAGAACGCCCAAGTGTGAGATCATTTCCTGTTCACTTTATGTTGTTTTCAATCACAACTTGAAATTGGCACCTACGAGTTGAGTCTCCCACCCCTCGCCACGGGGTGTTGGTTTCATGTGTTTGGGGTTTCTCGACACTGTTGATACTCGGGTAGCAGGGTCACGTGATGATGTGGGGGTACATAATGCCACGAAATGCCCCCCGGGGTTAATAGGCGTGTAATGTTAGAAGGACACCTGGCCCCTGCCCTCCGACACCAACGCCGATACAGTGAACAGCACCGTCGTGTGATTCTCTTCTTGTAATTCACCCCTGTGTCATTGTTATACAGGGTGGTTATAAATTGTTAGACACATTTTGGGATGGGGTTAGGAATG
The DNA here is from genome assembly GCA_018831715.1 of Matsumurasca onukii. Classification (NCBI taxonomy): domain Eukaryota; kingdom Metazoa; phylum Arthropoda; class Insecta; order Hemiptera; family Cicadellidae; genus Matsumurasca; species Matsumurasca onukii. Next base: position 91,728,124 of record CM032058.1, read on the forward strand.
GCCAATCGACTTAAAACGTGGGAGATGCTACATTAAGTAGCAAATTTAAAACAGTTCTATTTCTAAAATGAACGAAAAACGTGTAGGGCCTACTCACTCTTTTACAAGTAATGTTACAAGGTAACTAAATCATTTCCACGTGTTTGCACGCAAAGTTTGTACTCTAAATTTAATTTCGACGCCATGTTTTTGGTTTGTTATTCACTATTTGAGAGGCCGATCACTCTCATGATTGTATTTTAAGGCAAATCATATGTGGTGAAGGATGAGTGTGATGAGTGGTAGTAATGAGTCATGAGGTGTAGTCTTGTTACAAACTAAGGCCGACTCTTCCTTAGAATGGGTCATTAATTAATAGCCCAATGACCAATGGAAATACAAGGACCAACGGCTTCACGTGACTTCCGAACCACGCAGGTGATGGTCTGATATGTCTAAACGATGGTGGGATTTATTTATTTATTTTTATTTTATTCTTCCAACGGCCAACGACAAATACATACATCATAGTGATACATAATAAATAGGGATTTGATGCGGGTATCATCAGATGATCACTGAGACTATCTCAGTCCCCTTAGACCTATATCATCCTCAAAAACTGACCTCCATGAAGCTGGATTACAGGACCACGCCACGAGTCCCAGTCATTTTCTGAGCTTGGCTGGAGTCATGCTTCCAAAAACTCTGGAACTCTTCTGTTAAGTTCCTCAATGTCTTCAACTTTCTTTGTGAACACTCTGTCCTTGATTTAACCACTCCCAAAAATCCCATTGGACGGTTGGGAGCCTTGTGACCAATAGGGTAGCAGACAGCAATTGTCTCAGTTTCGGCCCATCCGTGACTGACGATGGTACTCCACAGCGAGACAGGAATATTTCAAGCAAATTGTAATGATGTTTTGACGCGGTGTGAACCGGAATGCTGATTTTTTTGGACTTAAGTTCGGTAACACAATCTTGTTTATACTGATTTTCATTGAAATCATATCTTAAATACAGTTTTATAGTACAAACCCTCATGTTTAAAGGGAAACGCCTCCCAAGAGGGTACTTGTGGTGTACATTATCTTCCTCTTCTAGGAAACTCGCCATAATCACGCTAGCGCTTGTTCCTTTACGCGTCGGCTATTTTAAAATAATAATTGTAATACTTTTAACAATATTTTTCATTTTCTATTAAAATAACTATGAATTGGCATTTTATTCTTCCTTTTCATTCCAACTTTATACTTTTTCTGGAAGAAATATGTGAAGATTAGCATTAGTTTCCTTCGTCTATTTATTTATTCGATTCGTTCTTTTTCAATATTTTGTTTGTATTGATTGTGTTTCTATGCATCTTGTATGCCACGAATTAAACATTTCTTTCTTTCTTTTATCCGGATCCGTGGCGGATTGATATCGCGCGCGACTCCGGAGCTCATCACTCCGGTGGCGCGGGTTCGATCCCCGCAGTCACCACTTACAATTTGTAATGTGACTAATACGGTGACGCTAGGTAAAGGTCGAGGTTGAGTGGTAGGGAGGACTTTGTAGTCCTAACTTCGCCTCGTTAAACAAGACAAACTTTACCTTTTTATAGTAATGCTTGCACCCCTCTTAACAAGAGAGCATACCATGACGTTGGTACTTGGGGAAAAATTTAAATTCCGTACATTACCAGCCTTTAGTACATAAAAGCTCGAGTTAAAACTACCAAACTAACCATTTTTATAATTTCATAACAACAACCGTTCAAAATGACTCATAAAGTAGTTCTTCAAGGAATTGAAACAGCTGATTTGAAACACTCCAATATTATCAAACTCAAGGAAGCGATTTCCTGGCGGGTTGTTTTTGCCAACTCTCTCCCTCTCAGGAATAAAATTTACCTCTACATCTGGGGTAGATCACGAAAGTCAATAGTAATAAGAGTTGGGCTTCGCCAATGCAAACCTTTAATTTAGAACGTCTTATATTAAGGTCTTGTATTTAATCTTATGCTTAGTACCTTCATCAGAAGAGGCTTTGCCCTTTTATCAAAAATGCGGAAGAAATTTATTTGCTTTGCCTTTTCACGTTATGAATGTAACCGCCTTTTCATATTCACTGGTTTCTTTGCAGCTTTAAAGATTTCAGGAGAAAAGAAACAAGTTATGATAAAAACTCTTAAACTTATCGGTGCTGCAGATTTTATTTTTACGAGGACAAAATCTTCCAGTTTTGTGAGTTTCTATGTGGTTATGCTTGTTTTCAAACAAACGATAACTAAGAAAAGTAATATTATTTTCTAAAAGTATAATAACTCTAAACCAAGCTGACACACAGCTAAGCACTATAGCGCCGCTGGCATGAGTGAATCGAATTTCCTTTCCAATTTGTTATTCTAATTTGGTCTACTCACAGCCTCGCCTCAGCCTTTGGCCTCGGACTTTCAATTGGAAATTTCACTAAATACGTAATTATCAAACTTCCATTAAATCGGACTACTCATTCCACTGTTATAATAAAAAAACTGTTTTACCACTTTTTCCAAACGACTGGTGGACTTTCACATTTTCTTTGTAGGCAAAGAACATACACATATTGATGTACAACGACAAAATACTTAGTTGTTTCAAATGACATCAAATCGGATAAAATTTCCTGCTTTTAGTAAATTAAATACATTGTTTGTGGAAAGTCTACGCTTGAAGGAAGGTTCCGGTAGTCAACATTTGCTGGTTAACATGAACTTGACCAAGATATTTACTACAGAAACACTAGTACCAAATTTTGTGGAATCGGAAAAAATGTGACCATTGGAGAAGATATACACACCCATACGTATAAGTGTTGAAAAATGCCCAAAACGTGTTCTCGAGGGGCAGAATCGGTGCTCATTTTATAGTCCAGGGCCTAAGTACCATGCTGACTGCATGAATATCATTTCTCCAAAGGAAATTCTATTATAAACGACATAAACGACAAATGACGGCGGTTGCAAAGCACACGGGCGAGGGTGGGCCACTGGCAGATCCAGTTACAAAGAGTTTGGGCCAAACATGTTAGGTGAGCCGCCAAAGTGGACATCCACATAAAGGGAAATTGAGCCGAGCCGACAGCATTGACGCCTCCCTGGCCGCATAATGAGAGCTAGAGCCGCGGGTGACGAGGCGACTGTGTGAAACTAACAAGTGGAAACCACCAACACTGGCTACTTCACTGACTTGATCTGTAAACAGGCTCAGATGTGGATACTTCCTACTGCTACCAAGCAGCTGCTGCTGTGTGCCAATCTGATGGAAAACAGTATCGCAGCGTGCTTGTATAGGGTGGTGACCACACGACAACATAACTTCAACCAATGATTACTATCACGAAATTGCGTAGAAGAGAGTCGTATGGAAGCATTCAAAGATCTGAAACTGTTGACACTACCTTGCCTCTATATTTTGGAGACATGCCTTTTTTCAACTCAAAATGTAATGCCATAAGAGGTGACATACACTCTTATGAAACTAGAGGCAAGGTCAACTACCGAACTGGGAGACACAGAACTTTGCCGTCTCAGGCAGGAGTTCATTTCATCTACAGATTACCAAATTCGTTCAAAAATGGCCCAAGGCATTCAAAGCTCGTCTGAAAGCTATTTTGATCTCTCGAGCATTCTATAGCACAGACGAGTTCTTGGAATTTAATTGGGAGACACTGCATTAACTAGGGTCTAGAGTGGTATGATTCGGATCAATGGGAGAGAGTGAATGTAATAAATCTGTGGGTTTGAATGTGATTTCGATGTAAAAATGAGTGGAAAATTTTAGCGATTAATCTGACGATGGCTATGCATTTATTGTAAATGTTCACGCAATAAAATATATTTATTTATATTTTTACTAATCTACTCAGATTAGTAATCATTGCTTCAACTGTGAACCATGTGCTCGTAGGGCTACAGCTATCTGCTATCATAGACTAAAGGACTCTATAGTTAGAGTTCGTTTGTCTGTGCTGCTATGAAAGGCTTTATCGATTTTGGCACTCTTTGGAAAGAATTTTCTAGCTCTTAATTAAGTTGTTCGTAAGTTATCCACATTTATGGCCCATTTGACTTTCTTTATTGGCTCCTTAGCTAAAACAGCATAAAAGACCATACTTGCTGGGTTTCTTGTACATCCAGCATTACGAGAGAAGCCAGATTTCAGAAAAAAGATTTCTGTAAACAGCAAATCTTGATTTCAAGTTCATTGTCGACGAAGGTCCAATTTCCGAGGTTAAAATATCATTACGGACGTTCCCCATCGTTTTTGAAGGAATAAAAAGCACACGACAATTCGGGATCTTCGAAATATGACGAAACCTTTCACCTGATGACGAGGTCAGATTCCACATCCCGAAACGTCGTGCACTTTTTGTTCACTCACAAACGATGGAAAACGTCCGTAATCATGTTTCGACCTTAGACGCTATGTGAAAATCCGTCTACGCGTTTAAATAAAATACACTTTTCAAACAACCTGCTCTATTCAAACGCGCCACATTTACGTTAACCAACGACGCATGACGCACAATAGACTTGTGTACACCCTGTATATGCACGGAGCTAGGGGAAACCCCCCTATTGTTCTAAGGACTCAATAAAGTCTCAGAGACTTCATCACTCGGGAGCGTAGGGAACCGTAAATACTGGGCCGCTATTGACTCTACGGATTAGCCCATTGGTCGTTGATTGTCTTGATTCCCATTAGAGGTTTGCTGCCGTCTAATGAAAGGTTTTATTACATGGATTAACTTTTATTGGAAGGAAACGACGATTCGTCGGCTTTTATTCGACACAATGGGGATTAGTGGTTTTTGGATTGCGTTCTTTGTAAAATCTCGGATTTAGGAATGCTTGTTAGGCTACGTTTCAGGGTTGTTTCGGTGATGGACTGGATGTATTGTGTTTTAAATTAAGTTTGTGCTAATTGAGTAAATTTTAACAAGAAGATTGTGTGCTGTGTAGGAATGAAATATTGAAAGTAGTTAATGTAAAATAAGCTCATTGTGTTGGTTCACACGCTTAAGGTGGAATTCATGATAAACTTAACTTAAACTTTTCTTATTTAAAAGATATAAGTGACCTTTTCAATTGAGAACAGCCATTCCTTGTATGAAATGAGATACACACAGGATTTTGTCGATAGTCGATGTATATCTCAAACTAATTTCAAGAAAGGCAGAGCAAAGGATTTACATTTTAGAATTGTCTTAAAACTCTTTGAAAATAGGCTATGTATGTGAAGTGTTAGTGTTTTGGAACAAAGTGCCTGGAAATGTATCTTTTATGTGCGTAATGTTAAAACTTGAGTGTGGTGTTCAGGAACTTCGCACTTATAAACTTTAAATTTGTCCCCTCCTTTTAACTTGGTAAATTTGTGTCAGTTTAATACAAAACTGTGTAGGCTTGGTTTTTTGCTTTGACTTTGAAGTTATTGTGGACACCCTTGGCTTTTTAACTCATTTAAGTACGAATCTTAACTAAAAACACCATCAAGCTGGTATGATACTAGATTAAACCATGCGACCAAAACTTTCTTCGAGAATTTAATATTATTACCTCTTTGAAAGCCTTACTAAAACCCATTACAAATAGCAATAATAAATCAATAATCTAAGGCCTTTTACGAATATAAAACTAGTTTTCGCGCGAACAGATCAAGAATCAAAAACCACCCCAACTAACTACCCTTTCAACCAGCAACGACCCCACTCTAGTCCTAATACTTTCAAAAAGGTCAATTAAATGTGATTACAATAAGTCAACAAGCATGAGCGAGCACGATCCTATTGAGCGTATTACACCGTGCTACACTACGCGCGGACAATAGGATGCGCGTAGAGATAAGCGTTATCAGTGCGCTTGATAAGCGTAATCCGACTATAATTACTATCACCTGTCCTCCCCTGCTCCTGCCTACTTTACTAGCAACAAAGCTGCTTTTGCCCGCTCTTCTTTATACTACGCTAGGGGAGCGAGCTGGTACTTGAGCTGGAGATAAAACTGTTGTTGCTGGTTGAAAACGTAATATTGTGTTGTTCGAAGAGTTAGTGTGAGTTGTTTTCTCGTGTATCATTGAAAATCGGGTTGAGGGTCCGCCTCAGAGAAAGGTTGAATTCGTCCGCCCGAGGAATACACGACACCGCGCACGTAACGACTGGCTAAACAACGGGCCTTCTTTCAACTGATGCGGCCTTTCAACAAAGTGCAGAACGTGTTTGAAAGTTTTACGTCTTGGATTTATGAAGAAGGGACATTGTTGATGATGTAGCGCGTGGAATGCGGTTCAGGAATTCACAACTTAAATAAGACTTTTGGTTTATGAGGTGACTAATCTTTGAGTGTTTGAAGGGAGGCTAAAACCTCAGCTTTGAGCTGGGTAAGAGCTTCTACTCAATAATTCGTAGATGTCTTGTTACAAAATATCTTCTGCTCAAGGACATTCTCTAGATGTATTGTCTGCTTCTTGGTGCTGAATTCTGTCAAACTATAACCACTTGCAAGGGTTTACGGCGCCCCGTTCTTCACCTTCCAAAATAATTGGTAAACCAAAAAACATGGTATATTTGTAAACTAGAGGAGTTTTCCGACTTGTGTATGAAGCTCTATTTCTCATAAATAATCTAATAGTTTTGCAAATAAACTTTAAAATTATTCAGGTTTTAGGAAACATGCTCTATACACGTGTCGGAAAACTCTTCAAGTTTCCAAATATATCATATTTATGAACGTAAAAGTTATTTTGGAAGGTAAAATACAGGGTGTCGTAAACCTCTGCAAGCGCTTGGTTTGACTTATGCCGCGTGAGTTGAAAGAAAACACGTTGTTTAGCCAGTTGTTACGTGCCCGTTGTCGTGTAATCCTTGGGCGGACGAACTCATACTTTCCCTCAGGTGACCACTGAGGCGGACCCTTAATACTAACCTAAACTATTCGGCACTTTCTCGCGATTTCATTCATTGCCCAAATAACCTACCAATAATCTGTGCCCAACCCTACCCTAGCCGTTTAATTAGACTCTGCCCGTGTACCAATGTTTGGTCAGGGGGATCTCAGTCAATTATCCGGCTATAACGCCTACAGCAAACACCGGCGAAGAATGTTATTAAATGTATATCAGCAGTGGTGGGGCGGTGGGGCGGCAGGGTGGTCGGGAGCGGGTGGGGCACGGCCCCAGGCCCAACTCAAACATAAGACGCAACTGCCAACAATTGGCGCCCGCTTCTAATGTGGTCTTGTGTCAATATCATCTCCCCCAGCTGTAACTTCGACAACAAACAGCTGTTTATTGGAAATCAGCTGACAAATCCGTTCATGTGGTCAATGGCACAGAGTCTGACTGAGTTGCGACGCCGCGAGCGACGGCCAAGGCTTGTCATGAAAGTTTCGTATGGCGGTTTCCGGAGTAAGGACAAAGTGGAGTTACTCTCCAGTTTCAATTGACGTACTATCGCCAAATATCTTTCTTTGTTTTTATTTTATTCAACCGTCGGCTAGTTGTATGTAATATAGTTCTTTCGGTTCGCGCTAAGTCAAAACATCATAATGATTAGCTTGAGATATTTCGGTGTCACTGTGGAGTACCATCTTTACTCTTTAGTCTTCAGTCTTGTCCTTCCCGCTAGCGTAAATGTGACTTCCAAAAGGTTTCAAGAACTGACGGAAGGATTAGAAAATATGTCAGAATCAAACTACAATATTTTACAGAACGATTCAAACTAACTAGTTCGAATCGAAAAGCATCGATCTATTTTGCATATGTGTCAAGCATTAGTTTATTTGCGACCCTTGATTTACTTCTCGGTAGCCCATTTAAAGTCTACAGCTTATATTCTAACAATGTAGGCCTATAACATTAGAGAGTATTCGGCAAATTATGAATTTAAACCCTTGACGAATGGAATGGATAAAAACACTTTATTCTACTTTATTGCTTACTTTAGAAATGTAGCAAACGAGAGCCCTCGGACCACCTGTCACCCGGGGGTATTTTAAGCCCCCGACCCCCTTTTTAGTTCGCGCGCTTAGAAAAGACCTCATGAGATACATATAACCCAAAAACTGTCATTCGGCTTAAAGGTAATTTACAAAAACTTTTAAAACGCTTAAAAATACCAGTATATTTTGGTTGTGCCCTTTTCAACTGAATACATGATATATACAGGATCCTCCTTGGAGCCCCCCCCCTTCCATCAGGATTCGCTACGCCTCTGATGTATCGTTAGTGTTTTGTCAACTAAGGGAATTTTCACCCTCAATCACATCAAAAGTTAATATTTTCACGTTTTAAATTTCATCCGCAATATTTCTATGTTTTCGTAATATATGTTCGTCACAAAAAATAAAATAATAGGAAATTTGTATCACTGATTTAATAAACCCCAAGAGTTACTTGATACTATTCGGATATCCAATATATCATCATTACGGTGCAATAATTGTTGCTAATACACTTCTGTGAAAGCTTTAATATAATATTTTCAAGTGTTCAGTGATTCGACGAGAGCGTTTGTTTTTTTAATTTATTAGTTGTTTCATTTGTATCTTTTCATGCAGTTAGACATGTTAAAAACTCATTTTACATAAAACTACACAAGATATTGCTATGACAAACTACTTATAGTGTTATTAATTAGAGAATTAAAGAATGAAAACCATAACCATACAATGCATTTGCATAGAGAGGAAATGGGGTTTTACAACAAATAAAATATTTCAAAATTTAGAATTCGTACATTATAGAAATGGAAAAATAAACTAAATTGTAGTTCCAGTGAATTTTAGAAAACAGGCTTTCCTAAGTTTTAGTCTTTGTAGGGCTGAACAAAAACTCACTAAAATTCTATCAACCTTAAACATTTGAAAACTTTCGATCTTTTAAACAACTTTTGGCAACTTTTTATTTCTTTGGGGGTTATCTAGCCATCTGTACCAAATTTCTTTAAAAAATTACCATTACTGCCCAATAATTCGCTCGAGTTACGAAAATGTATTAGCGAGAGCTCTAGCGGCGAGTTGAAGTACTACGCGCAGCAGTTTCCCCTCTCTGCCGCTAGGTCGCTCTGAGTGTACTGTTCACGAGACGCGAACACCCTTAAGCCAAATATATAAAGTGAATATGCGAACACAATTGCATTTTACACATTTTCTAATTTTATATGAGAATATGTCAGTTGTATTTGAGAATAATAACATGTATTTGAAAAAACTCCAAAAGAAGGTAAGAGCGGTCAACTTTATTTGGGAATTAAAAAATGTGGTTAAGAATAGTAAGTTGTATTTGAAATAGTATTAATTTAAGTTAAGAAGCAGTTAATTGCATTTGAGAACGAACATGTACAGCAGTTGGAGCTATTGCTGAACTTTTAGTTCTTATTGTTGTTTTCCAGCTGATGGAGTTGAAACACTACTGAACAAAGACGCTTAAATCAATGTTTTCTAATTTTCTTTTGACAGTTTCTCAGATGAATTTTTGATATCTTCTCAAATACAATTGACATTACTGAAATACATTTGATATATTCTCAAAAATAATTGGTATCTTCTCAAATACGATTGATATCTTCTCAAATTCATTTGAAATCTTCTCAAATACACTTGGTATCTTCTCAAATACAATTGATATCTTCTCAAATTCATTTGAAACCTTCTCATACACAATTGATATCTTCTGAAATATATTTGATATCTTAATAATAATAGTGTTCAATCTTGTTGAATTGTTAATGATGGTAAGTTTAAAACTGGAATAGTCCAATTTAAAACCTTTACCACTAATATACAGAGTGTCCATACAGTCCAACCCCCGCCCACTTGACTTTTGAACGAATAAAGGTTTTTGAACGCGCTTTGGCATATGTATTTAGGGTCAATTGAATTACTTTTTGGCATACTTTGGGGGTTTGCCCTCACCACAAAATACGGGTAGTGGGGGTGATCCTTTGAAATGTTTATTTTACCCCACCGAGTGATTTTAAAGGAAAAAACACAAAATCCTTAATATAATGAAAAAAGTATACAACGTCCCCGTTCAACACGGTAGCCCGAAACAAGTTTCATTGTTTGAGCAGATAAATAGACGCGGTCGCTGTTGTTTTCTAAATTTTGGGGAAAATTACGGATTCAATTTTGCGGGCTTTTAGAATATGTCAACCTCGCAGTGCAAGGGGCTTGGCCTATCAACACTCCGAGAGGGCCCGCGCCCGGCGCAAAAGATATTCTAAAGCGCCTAACTTTGAAATAACCTGAAGGTCCCAGCTCAAAATCTACCCTTAAGGGGCCAAATTGGGCCATGTCAATTCAAAATTGCGTAAATTGTAAGTTGCACAAGACGGTAGCCGGTATGTGTCAACAGTTAGGTGATAGACAAGTACATGATTGGTGTTCAGAAGTGGTGCGTGCCGGAAGTGGCTCTCTCACGCCACCTGGTGACAGCACACGCAATCACAACCCCTCCCCTCCACCTTGATCCCCTTCCCCTATCGATTGTTTCTGTTAATTAGCTTTTAATTGACGCGTGTCTGGCTGTTTCAAACGCGCTTTAGTTACCTCTAACTGTCGTAATGGAGTGAACGAGTGGGGTCGAAAGAGCTGGCTTTAGTAACTATGCTGCGTGCGTTGAAAGATGGCTTTGCCAGTATATTTCGGGGTCTGCTCTTATCATCTGAATCAGCCGTCGTCTTGCTCTGGCAATACGGGTCTTGTTTATTTTTGGTAGACTTGTTGGGTAGAATGTCGTAAATATATGTAATACGTTTAGTTGAAATCAGGACATAAATAGATTTTTCTTATCATAAAAGCCTATTTTTAGGGGGCCAACAACCTCCCCTCCCACCAATGATCGCTTCCGGCGGATCGATTTTGAGGGTTAACAAACTTATCTATTCGTAGATATATACAAAAGAAACATTTGTACCGAATTTCGTAAAATCGGACAAAACACGAGACTTGCAGTGTGGTTACAAGGGTCCAAAATGGGCCTTTCCGGTGTAATGTCTACTCCGTTATAGGAAATTCGCAATGATTCGCGGTAGCTTGTGGCTGGTATAGACCATGTTTTGTTATATGTTTCCTATGTAAAGAGTGAAAGTCTCATATAAACATATTCAGACAGTTGAAACAGTAAAGCAAATTTAGTTAGCCTCTCGGGCTTTTTAAAGATGTTCCTATAAAAAACTTCCTAACATTAGAAAAAAAAACAGTATTTGTATTTTAATAAGTGTTAGCCACAAAACCACTAAGTAGAGAAACGTGACAATTATCCAAATAGCACACGTCCAAAAAATAAAACTACGAACTTACTTCCAAAGTGCAAGGGACTGAAGACGAGAAGCGCCTTCCGGTTTTGACCGCAATGCCCGCAACACACGGCTGTACTCGTTTCACGTTTAGCGCCGCGTTTAAATCGCACTCTGCCATTGAGAACAACACTGCTTTCCCAGCTCACTTTGACGCCTCCAGAATGTTACAACATATGTTATAATAGAATTTCCTTTGTATATATGAAATACTCATGCCGTCAGCATGGTCAGACTCAGCCCCGGGACCGTGAAATCAGCAACGATCCTGATGCCCAGGACACGTTTTTAGCAATTTTAATACTTATGTATATACATATTTATGTATATCATCTCTTCAAATTGAATTTTGGTCCGATTTTCACAAAATTTGGTACAAATGTTTCTTTGTTATTATCTTGGTCAAGTTCGGTAACCAGCAAAATCGGACTACTGGAACTCCCCTTTAAGGGGAGGACTTTTCACCAAACAAATGGTTTTATTATCTAAAAACGGTAAGTTTCATCCGATTTTGATGAAGTTTGAAATTTATATGTATTTTGTTGTCACACATAAATGTTACAAAACCTATGACAATATTTTTGGCTATTTCAATTTGACGGCCAAAAAGGGATTTTTCGCTGTAATACCGGAACGAGTAGTCTGATTTTATTGAAATTTGAAATGCGTTTGCTTTCATAATATGTAGTAAAGCCCCCGTAAGTGAAGGTCAAAGGCCGATCCGTGATCATACAGGAGGCCAAGCTGAGGCCGAAGGCCGAGGCGAGGCTGTGAGTGAAGCGTATTAGATTAACAAATTCCCAAAGACATTCGATTCCCTTTTGCCAGCGGCCCTTTAGCGCTTAGCTGCGTGTCGGCCTTGATCTAGGGAGTGGCTGATATAAGCACTATCAGACCGCTAGATAGTTGTGTGTGATAGGTGCCTCACTATTGACGAGATCATCAATAGCAACATTGTTGTTAAAGGCGACGTACTTCTGACAGTTGGATAGGGGAAACCCCTGCTCACGCAACTTCCACGCACTTTACCCTCGTGCACTTGTAGTCTGTTTCTTAAACAAAGTGAGTTTTAAATAGTGCCCCGTTAACTTTTGAAAAAGGAAAATTTTATACAAAAATCGTTTAGGGATTGTTTTGGTGGGTTCTGAAGTGTTTTTTGACGCACGGTACGTTGCCCCTCCCACTACCCAAAATTCAGAGGGGAGGGACCCCAAAATATTAAAAATACAAATAACCCCTTTGTGGCACCTCAAAATAAAGGTAATTTTAACGGAAACAAAGAAAAATTTTATCCCAACTAATTTATTTGTTATACACATTAAAAGATTACAAGTTGTCAGTTTTAAAATGCAAAATTTCACATACAATTTATTTTGAATTAAAAATTTGTCTTCAAAATCTTTTAAGGGATTGACTTACTTGACTTAATTCCTGTATTCTCTTGGGGGACGTAGGGCCGCAACAAACGCCTTCCACCGTACACGGTTCTGTGCCAGCTGTTTGATTTCGTTCCAATTCTTATTCTCCTCTTGGATCTCTTTGTCAACCGATCTCATCCAGGTTGTCTTAGGTCTCCCCCTCTTCCTGCTTCTTCCTGCTCCCTTGCCAAAGGATTCCACTCCAATGCTTGTCTGCCGATAGTGTTGTAAGGGATTAAGGCTTGTGAAATTTCCTTCAGACGATTTTTTAAATAGTTCGTATGTAAACTCACCTTGTATAACAACTCGTAAGATAGCACCAAGGAAACTAACGGAACAGACAAACCACAAATTAGTTAGCTGCAAGTCGTGTGCGTTTCCAGAGGACAGGTATCAAAACAGCTGATAAGCAGGATGAAGACTAGCAAAGGGTTGAAGAAGCCAGGGGTAGGGGGGGGGGTGAATAGCGTGCCTTCAACCAGGCTTGTTAGTCTTGTAAAAACCAAGGCATTTTCAACCCTGGCAGGTTGGTAATGGAATTAGCCACGCAATGCCCCACAATAACCCTATCAAGACACGGCACCCCCCTCTCCACCCCATATAGGGGGTAGAACATGAAACATAATAATAGTAACGTATAAAATATGTGCGTTGTTCCTTTGATCTAATTTGTGTAAATTCAAACTAGCCATTAATGTTTCACATCTAATTAATTTGCAAAGTCAACACTTATTAGGGTTCAATACTTGGTTCAATATAATAAACCAAATTGTGCTTATACAGGGTTATTTAAAAAGAATGTCCTACTTTCATTCTTCTGTAACTCTTATAGTGCTTCATGAATAATTTACATTTCGTTGAAAAGAGGAAGTTTCAAAGTTTTGTTTACATATACTGGGAAGTAATTTCCGCTTTTAATTACCAACAAAATGGCTGCCCATTCAAAAAAAGATATTTTGCGTTCTTCAATTTCCAAAAAACCAGTCAGTTCGGTTCAGCGAGAGTTTCGTCGTAGATTTGTGATTTCCTGGTGAACTTCTTTTGTGGGGCTATGTAAGGGCGAAGGTTTACGTACTTACTCTGACAAAAATCTAGATGACCTGTTGAACCGTATCAGGGCTGCAGTCAATTCCATAAATCAATATCAACTTCGTGATCTTCGGGAAAAGAGTTTGACTATCGGCTAGATTTTGCCGAGCAGTCAGAGGAGGACATGGTGAGCATTTATAGAAGTGAACCAAGGAAGACAAACCTTGAAAAGCGCTCTTTTACTAATATTTGATTTATGTATATCAAAGAAATAACGAACGAATGACAGTGGTTTGGAAGTAGGACATTCTTTTTGAAAACCCCCGTTTTTTAAGAGATTAGAATGGTGCTTTAGTGAACGTGCTTTTGTCATATGTTTTTCCGCGCCTAGAAAGATATTAAAGAACTAACCGTCAATCTTTTTGAAATTCTGCTGTACATGTAAACGTGTTTATCATTCCCCATAGCTCAGTGGTATAGTGGGTGCTTCGCACCAAATCAGCCCAGGTTCGATTCCCAGGCGCAGTGATAAATTTTCACGATGGCCGGAAGTGACGTTAAGCCGTATTCCGTCCTTTATGTATAAAAACATCTCAAATTACGATACATGTGGTTACTTAAAATTCAGTACTTACTTAAATTCTTAGTTGTGTATGACTGTGGCTCCATGCAAGTTGTTGTAAAGCACAACACCCACTTCACAGTCTGATCAATGTTGAGCTCTTGAGTAAACTAATTAAGCAGTTTAATGAACTTGTATTCTAAACAAGCCAAACATAATACATCGTCGTGTTGACTAACTACAGTACCTTAATCAGCGTTCTCGTTGTTGCTGTAATGTGTTTGTTGTTCCACAGGGGTTCGGTTTTCAATGTGTTGTTAGTAAGTTAATTTGAAATTACGAGTAAATGGTTCAAGCACTTATCTTTAATACAATGACTGTACCTTCTTAAAAACTGTTCTCTTGATGATTACTACGAACTACAGGGTGACACACGGGAAACGGACGTTTTTAAAATGAATAGTACAAAGTCTTTTAAAAGATAAACCAATTTTATTTGTACAGATATAAAGACTAGGACTTAGCATTTTATAAATTACTAATTTTTAAAATTACGTCACTCATATGGTGCCCACGCCCCGGATACATTTGTCTAGTGTTTTGGTAAAATATCCGCCACTCGGGTCAACATGTTTGATTGAATCGACTATATCTCCTCCCTCATTGATTGTTTGAGGTCTGCTGAGAGTTCGGGGTTTGTGAGAGTAGAAACGTTCTTTCAAATATCACCACAGGAAGAAGTCACAGCAAGACAAATCCGGTGATCTTGGTGGCCAGGGTAAGTCACCAAAACGTGAAACCAGCAGTCCTGGAAACATGTTCCTGACAGTAACCATTGAAGCAGCGGCGGTGTGCGCTGTAGCACCAGGATGTTGGAAGAACACAGTTCTCATTTTCTTTTAGCCTTCAGAGTTCTAATCTGGGAAATGTGTTCAACATGTGGAGTTTACCATGATGGTAACACCACTTCCCTCGAAAAAAATACGGTCCAATCACTCCGGAACGAGAAACCGCACTGGGTTGACTGCCATTCTCATCCTAGCGATGTTTTGAGGTGTCCTAGCAGATCTTGCAGGGCTTGGAGGTTTTGTTTTTATTATATTTCCTTTTGAATTGAACAAATTTACCCATCTCAACAACGTGTTACGGTTAGGTACGGGTTAATTCCGATGGATGTCAAAATGACGACGAAACAAACGCCGTGTTTTAGTCGTTGAGTTGTTATTTTTAACATAAGCATCGTATGGGAAAACTCGATGTTCCATAGTCCATTGAACCATTGTTACTAAAATGCTATGAAATACTCTTTTCAATTACATAACCTAGAAATCTCTACGAAAACAGAAAACAATGTAACAGTTGATTAAAATTCGTCCGTTTCCCGTGTGTCACCCTGTATATGGCATTCAAAATTGTTTACATGTAAGGTATACTTTGAAGTTTTATTTTAGACACGACAATTCTTAGAGGTGAATTGATGAATAATACAAGAATACGAGTAGAATGGTTTTTTGATGAATGATGAGGTGTAGTCTTGATAAACGGGATGACTGTTCCCCAGATTTAGTCATTAATAATTAATAGCCCAACGGCCAATAAAAATGGACCAACGGCTTAGCGAGACTTCTGAACCACGGAACAAGTTTTTACTGCCGCGCCGGGAATCGAACTTAGGATGTTTCCATACAATTAGTAGTAAACAAAAACAAAGTAAACAAAGTAAGCAGACCCATGGTGGGTTGGAATCGTGCGCGACTCCGGAGCTAATCCCTCCGCTGGCGCGGGTTCGATCCCCGCAGTCACCCTTACATTTGTAATGCGACTATACGATAACGCTAGGTAAAGGTCAAGGTTGAGTGTTAGAGAGGACTTTGCAGTCCTAATTTTGCTTCATTAAACAATACAAACTTTTTAAAACTTAGATCAAAACAAAAGTGTATGAAAAATTAAAATAAATAAATTGCGTCCAAGAGAACTAATTATCCTTTTACATAAGAGGACAAAGTCTACTGTAAGGTCATTTATAAGAAAGGTTAAGAGGTTGAAAGCTTCAGACCAGGTACATAATTGGCCATTGTGTTGAGCGCTCTCTTTGCTTGAATATTTTATTATTAAATCTACTGAGTTTGCACATAAAGTCGACAGTCTCTCAGTGACGTCATATTCGTGACGTCATGAGACTCAGTTGACGCCGCGGGCAGCGCAGAAATTGAAGCAGACGCGAGAATTTCCTGTTCTTCCCCGTTAGATGAGAAACGCCCCCACTTTGTTATAGTTCTATACTTATCTTAGTAAAGGACACAGTTCCTAACGTAATAGGTGTTAAATTGATTAAATTTTTGAAGCATGTGATATTTCCAAAATCAATCAAATCGATAGAAGATTTTATTTTATGCTCGGATCCAGCAAAGAAAATACTTCTTTAGATTTTAAGTATAGAGGAAAGATTTTTATGTTGTTTAGTTCATTATATTTTATATGGCTTTTGGTCTATTTATCTTTGAATAGAGATTACATAGCCAGTTTCAAACTATTATTCTTTTCCTCCATTGTGAGCTGAACTCAATATGACTCTGATGACAGTAAAATCTGAAGCCAATACCAACAGCCATGAACCTGTGTTGTTGTACCATTATTTTGTATCAAAACAACATAAAAACTAAATAAATAACATCAAATTCCAGAAAATATATTATCCAATTTAAATTAAAACGGGTGAGCCATGGAGTACAACAGGAGAAACACGTCAACACCTGCACTTAGCCCTGCGTCTGCGGCGAGAACTGCGTTTTCTGCCGCAACTCCTGCGGCTCCTCCTGCGGCTCCTGCGTTTCTTGCAGAGGCTGCGACGCCTCCTGCTCCTGCGGCGACGTCTCTTAGACCTACACCCGCTGCGTCTTCTGCGACTCCTCCTCCTTCTGCTACGCCTTCTCGACCCGCAACCGCAGCTTTTCCTCCGTCTCCGCCGAGACTTGCACCTGGCTTCGTTCAGCTCGAATCTGACCGCGTCACTCGGAGACCGGTATGCGGCAGAGAAGTTGGCGGCAGTGGGGGACACTCTGAGCAGGAACCTACCCCTGTCACCCTGGGCGAGGATGCCGTACTCGGTCCCACGCTTGAGGGCTGTCAGCGCGCATCGTTTCATCTGGTGACTGATGTTGTGTTCTGTCTCCAAGTAGTTGATGATTTCCTTCGCCGTGAACCCCTTCCGGGTCCTGAGGCTCCTGATGGCCTCCACCACCAGCTTGGCTGCTCTCACCGGCTTCTTCCCGAACATATTGGCTTTCCTCTGGCGTCTATTACTCGTAATTTAGCTCCATACAATAATTTCGACTTTGTCTTCACTTCGAAATATTTAAATTAAATCTGGTTGCTAGGCACTGGATTTAATTGACAACAATGCGTAAGTTATCTGTGCTTTTACCGATATTTCTAACATTTTATAGGTGTTTTAATAGTCCTCCAAGTGACTTTGCTACAAGTTAACAAGAACAAATGGATCTATCAAACTATAACGACGAAAAATTTGATTTTACCAAATTCGAAAACCAAATTATTTTAGGTGTATTTCCACACATATTATGAAACTCTGCAGCAAATGCAGTACCGTTGAATACCTTTTTCACCAATTTCACAGTAATTATACTACTGTCCGCTATAGCTTTGATACCAACCGATCGAAAAATAAAAGGACCTGCTTCCGTTGTGTTTAACTTTTAAAATACTTCAGTGGGACTCCTATAGTGTTCTTCCCATTTCGGAAAACTTTCTAAACTATTCTTGATTTCCCCACTTCTTTGAGGGTCCTGATAAGGCTTATCACTGGTAATGACGTCCACTCGAGGTCTCTGAGGTTTGAGGAGCCATCCATTCAATTGAGGAGATCAAAGGGCAAGTTGCAGGCTTAGGGACCTAATAAAATGGTAATTCTTGTTTGTTTCTAGGGTAGGGACTGTCAGGGTGGAGAGGGGAGATCTACTGTGACACCGGCTTTAAACAACTGACCGAAGGTTTTCAGAAGTAGATTTCTCTTTCAGCTAAAGTAATTATTTTGTAACGTGTGATCAACTTTGACTAATTTTCTGCGTAAAACGATTTAAGTGTGTTTTCGGTTAGGGAATTTCCATGGGCAATAGAGCCATTCACCTCTCTCGCCAAAGAAAGGGAAAAAGGTAAAGTTTGTCTTGTTTAACGAGGCGAGGTTAGGACTACAAAGCCCTCTCCACCACTCAACCTCGACCTTTACCTAGCGTTACCGTATTAGTCACATTACAAATGTAAGTGATGACTGCGGGGATCGAACCCGCGCTACCGGAGTGATGATCTCCGGAGACGCGTGCGATACCAATCCGCCACGGATCCGCTAAACGCTGTAAAATAAAATGGTTTCCAGTTTTGAGGTTCCCATGCAACACCTGAGTGAAATGACAAAACATTACATAGTTAGGTACGTGTATGTATGGTTGAACGGACTTTGTTGATTTTAGGTATAGGCCTATATGTTGGGTAAGGTGTCAAGTAGTTATCAAGTTTAATAGAAATTGCTGGAACGTACATACAGGGTGTCACAAAAATGTGTAGCGCACCGGATTCTACCTGCAAAAGTAAGTCGAAAATGCTGAATAACATTTTTCGGCTTGGTTTAGCCGTAGTCCGTCATTTTGTAAATCTGTGAAAATATGGAATAATTCAAAAACTATTTGAGATATTTTTGTGAAACTTGGTACAAACTTTAATTGTTTTACTAGTGACGTTTCCCAAAAAATAGTTTTGATCTAACTTATCTAATTTTAAATTGTCAGCCATTTAAAGATTTCAAAGTCAAATCCCAGTTTGATTCCATTAGAATTTGAAATGGTCGCCCTTTTGAAATTTAATAAGTTAGATAAAAGTTATTTTTGGCAAATATTATTGGAAACACAACTAAGGTTTATACCAAGTTTCACAAAAATATCTCAAAGGGTTTTTGAATGATTCATTATTTTCAAACATTGTCAAACTATGCCGAAATCAAAAAAATGTTATCCGGCATTTTCGACTTACTTTTGTGTGTAGAGTCCGGTTCTGCATGGAGGTCTACACATTTTCGTGACACCCTGCATAGTTTTTATATTATAAAACCCCATTTTTGAGGGGAAAGGCCCCCTCCACCACCAAAAGTTCGATAAACTGATGGAACTTGCTAGGATTCACGGTCAGGCTTGATATAGGTTTTGAGGATGATATAGGTCTAAAGCGGCTCAGATAGTCTCAGTGATCATCTGATGATACCCGCATCAACTCCCACCATCGTTTAGACATATCAGACCATCACCTGCGTGGTTCGGAAGTCACGTTAAGCCGTCGGTCCTTGTATTTCCATTGGTCATTGGGCTATATAATACCATGAGAGTGGTCGGCATCTCAAATAGTGATTTAGTGATTTAATAAGGTGAAACAGAACTTAGGTTAGGATAAATAAATAGACAGCTTGGTTACGTGTTATTTGATTTATTTACATAATACATAACTAGACACTAAAATATGTACATGGTAAATGATGAACTATATTACACATTAGAGACATCAGATAAACGGTAAAGATTTTGTGTCAAACTATTAATAATATTGAATCAAAATTAATTATAAACAAAGTTTATAAAAATGTTCAATTATGAGTAAGTAAAGTAGTTCATACTTGAAACTGATGAAATGAAATCGTTATGAATACTGTTACTAATGATAAGTTGATAAATTTTGGTTTTAGTAATTTCATGAAATGAATGGGTTTGTTTGATTGAGCAGTTAGAAGGGATTAAATCCTAAATAACTATAACTTTTGTAAATATTTCTCGTGAACTAAAGGTATTTTCTACATTTTTACAAGTTTCTAACTTATTTGGACTAGCTAAAATTGGGTTTGAATACAGTCTAACTTGAGAAGGTTGTATTCATTTCAAATGTGTTCTGTTTTAATATTTTTTAAATGAAACGTATATTTTTACATCAACCACACACGACTGATTTGTTAGGGCGTTCACAATATAAACATATACACAATACCGACTTTGTAAACCTTTGATTTAATAATACAATATTTACAATATAAATAGTGAAATCATACTATACAATATAAGCCATATATTAACAATAATACTGACGGTGGTAATCACATAAAAGTAAAAGTGTTGCAAATAAAGTTGTTAAAATACTTTAAAATTTTACTATACAAATGTTTAAAAGTAAAATTTGACTGTCTAAATGGAAACAGTAAATCAGTGTATTTGAAGAATTGCTCTATGATTACAACATTTCTAATATTGCATTGTATTCACTAATGAGTTCGATATAAAGATTCATTTCCACACTTATTTATTGCATCGTTTTCTTTATTTTTTTTACAAAACTCAACTTTCTTAAACTATAATGGCGTGTTTATTTTTATCAAATACTTAGCTATAAACACTTCAAACTCATAGGATTTTATTATTTTTCAAATAAATGCGTTATAGTTATGCTATTTTTCAAAGAATACTACCAAATGCATTTTATAATATAAGCTCAATTTGGTTCATTATATTGAACTAAGTATTGAAACCTAATAAGTCTTGACTTTGCAAATGAGATGTGAAAAATTAATGGCTGGTTTGAATTTACACAAATTAGATCAAAGGAACAAATTACACATTTTATTCTTTCCTATTAATAGTACTGTAAAACATTTTAATTCGGAAATGGTGAAAATATTTTTATTGGTCAATTGACAATGTCATAATGTAGTCGAAATTAAATAACATTGTAATGCTTTAATATTCCTCAGACCAATCAAGTATAACTTTTTAAGAAAAAATCGTTAAATATTTAAGTTTTCATCGATTTAACTTATATTAACGTCTCATACTATACATTACACAGAAATTAAGCTTAGAGACCATCGATATCTCAATTGGTGTCAACTTGATAATTTGAGAAAATCACTTAACTCATATCTTACAGAGTTTTCTTTATGTTTTGGGAAACCACTACAGAATACAAGTATTTTTTCAATATATACCAGTACTATCATTTAAAGCTTCCGGTGGAGACTGTGTCAATAAACTATTTACAATGCCAATGGCAGTTTATTGACGCGGTCTAAACCGGAAGCCTTAGAGGATAATCTTGACTCAGGTCGCGTAAACCTTCGTTCTCATCTATATGACAGTATTTCTACTTAAAAAATCATCAAGCAGATTAATTTTTAATAATAAAACCCTACGAGTTATCAGTCTGTGATTGTGACCAGAGATCACACCATCTGCAGCCCCTTGGTAATGGATTCCACGTGTTCCTTGGCCTTGAGCCTGAGGGCGGCGATGGAGGAGGACCGAGGATCCTGGGGGGAGCGGTCGGGCGAGGGAGGCGAGGGCTTGGGGGGCTCCGCCATCTGGGTCGTCACTATGGGTGGCGTCAGGTAACTCGGGTACCCCGTCTGAGGATGCGCCAGGAATCTGCAGGGCAAAATAAATTAATTCTTAGGATTGATCAAAATTATGAACAGTTTTAGATGTCTTTTACATCTTAAGAGAATATTATTTAAATAACTTTTTACAGGAAAAATGTTCTAATATATGTTTTGACGTTTGAAAACCCATAAGATCTAGTAAGTCTTCAAAAGAATATACTTGAGTAAAAGAGAGACAAATCTGTTGGAGTTTAGAACAAATAATGGATTTTGATGGCTTCAAAGATGAGATGCAATAGAAAAAGAATCTGAATAGTAAACATCATATATAAAACGCATTTTAATAGCTGTTCACCTGAAGAGGTGTAATAAAGGGATAACACACGTGTTTATTTTACATTATGCATTTTAATAGTAAAATACGAAATTGAAAAGCTTGGACAGCTTAAAAGTTTATTTGTGAACCTATTGAACAACCTATGAGAGGTCGGACTCTACACTCGTGTTGGAAAACCTCGAGTTTCCAAATGTATTATGTTAATTAATGTAAAAATAAAAAAACTATTTTGAAAGGTCAAAAACAAGCCCCTTGCAAGTGGTTGGTTTGACAGTAAGGTCGTATCTGTTGAAAGAAGGCCTGTTGTGTAACCAGTTGTTACGTGTGCGGTGTCGTGAGTTCCTTGGGCGGACGAATTCAGCCTTTCTCTGCGGTGACCACTGAGGCGGACCCTTAACTTTCCTCGCGATGCATGAAGCTACACTCATTATCTCCAGATAAACCACTTCACTAAGTACATACCCAGGCAGAGCAGTGAGCAGGGGAGGAGCTAGCCACGGGTCTACAGGCAGGGTGAGTGAACTGCCGGCCATCCTGCCAAGAGTGCCTACTGTCTGGTGATACTCGCTGATCCCCAGTCTTGCAGCTTCCATCTTCTCCTGCCGTCTCCACTTGGCGCGTCGGTTCTGGAACCAAACCTGCAAGAAAAGAGTGGTTGATCAAACGGCAGGAATAATAAATGGACGAAAGTATATATTTGATTCCTTGCGTGTTTTCATTGAGGAGGACCGAAAACTGCGAAATACCTCAAACATGTTGAGGTGTGAACCCATGGAAAAACTTGGCTGAACAAAAAAAAAGAAGTGGTATGGTGCCATGCACATTCTAGGTTAGATGGGAGAAAAATATCAATTTTTTAGTTTCTTCCTCAGCCGTACCATTCGACTGTAAGACATCCTTTTATTGAGCTACAGAATATATTGTCCAATCCATCTAAAGTTTAAAACTTATAACCAGATCTCATGGGCCTTAAAAAATAGGTTCCCAACCAAACACACATTTGAGTGACATTGGAGGAACGGTGTTAAAATTCTTCATGAACGCCAAGGAGCAGTACGCGAACTCCAAACAATTTACATCCCAGGTTTCTTCTACAAGAAAACGTACTTTCATCAATAAAAAATATGTTTAGACAATAATTATGACTTTAATTATATAAAAAATCGATATTATTATCCCTCAACAATGTCTAAACAAATGTTTAACGTCATAAGCAAATTTGGTGGGAATTCTTCTAGAATTGCTTAAGAAAACATCGTTGGTGAGCACAAAATTAGTTAGAGAGCATAACAAAGTGGGTTGTTTCTCATCTAACGGCAAAGAACAGGAAATTCCCGCGTCTGCTTCAATTTCTGCGCTGCCCGCGGCGTCAACTGAGTCTCATGACGTCACGAATATGACGTCACTGAGAGACTGTCGACTTTATGTGCAAACTCAGTAGATTTAATAATAAAAGATTCAAGCAAAGAGAGCGCTCAACACAATGGCTAATTATGTCACTGGCCCGTAACTTTAAACCTCTTAACTTTCCTTAAAACAGACTTTGAATGGCCTATGGCTTTACAATGTAAATATCATTTAGTTTTATTGAACGCAACGTATGCAATTTTATTTTCAATAGGGTAACTTACTCAGTTTTGGTTTACTTGTAATCTAGTTCTTCTGACTCTTAGTTCTCAACTTTTAGGCTTTCGCGGCCGGTGTCGCAACTATAATCTTATTCTTCCAGTTCACACCACGTAAAAACATAATCACAATTAGCTTGAGATATTTCGGTCTCGCTGTGGAGTACCATCTTCACTCACTCACGGTTTTGTCGCGGTGTGAACCGGAACAACTTGATTATAGTTGAGACACCAGCCGCGAAAGCCTAAGAGTTAAGTTTACGTAGTAACATTATTATTTTGTGTAACATCAGAGATGAGCTAAAGTATTTGTGTCTTCTCTTCAGGTGTTTTTGGTTGCTGTTCTGCATTGTCTGAAGAGGTTCGTGACCACGTAAGTTTTATAAACTGATCAATATTTTAGTCTTTATACTTTTCACAAGATGTTATAATTATTAGATTATTAGAAACCAGCGATACAAAGGTGCGAACATTTTGTCTCCGTATTAATTCAGCCAATAGCTGCTAAAAAATAAAATGACAATGACGTGACAACGACTAGGATAAAACTGAGATGGATCAAAATAACAGATTTTTTATTATAATTTTTATTTATCTTGATTGTTAAAGTATTGAAAACGGAAGTTTTGGAGTCACTATAATTTACTTCTTCCAGTTTTCATTGCGCATTAACAACTTTAGTACATTAAACGTCATGACTTTATTATTCCTCGGTTCTTTACGCTTCAAAAATACAAAAGTTACAAAATAAAGCTGATTTAATATAATTTAGAGAAAAACTAAGAGAGTCGTTCGATATAATCACGTTAACTGATTAATTAGCCACTAATTGCTAAAGCTTGTTATAATTCACAAAGGAAACACTCGGAAAGGCAATCTACAAATTAGATCAACAAGACGCGCTCTAATTATAATTGTTGAACAATATTTGTCGTGAATAATGTTTGTCTCTCTAAACACATGGTCTTCACTAATGTGCAATTGTTTTATAACATAATTTTGTTGTTTTTAATGCGCTAATTCATTACAAGGATCCAACTTTGTATGTTATAAATTTTCTACATTAATTCGTTGTCACTTAGCATAAAATATAATTAATGTCTTTGTCAACAATGTGTTGACATATTTTAGTCGTATGTCAGATTTTTTAATCTGAAACCAGGTGAAAAGTTCAACTTTCTGAAACTAATCTAATTTTAGCAACACTGTAAGGATAAAAGTGCTATGTTTTCTATTATTTTTTATTACTTCAATAATGTTAGGCCTACGTAGACAAAAAAGTAATGCTTTGTATACAAATTTGTACTCGCTCCTTTTACTGGTATTGCGAGGGGTTACAACAAAAAAACGCTGTTTCATGTGATGGCTTTTCATATTAATGGCAATAATATGTAGGGTGAATGTTTAATATTCCGTTTTTAATAAGTGGTTCAAAACGTTGTAAATGTCTGCATGTTCTTGACTTAAAATCTATATTGAAGGTTAATCATGTAGTATAGTGTGAAATAAAACACATTTAAACGCTCAAGACTTTGCAAATTATACATTTTTAATAGTATAGTTTTTAGTCCCGTGCATGTACCTACACCACAAACTGTCGAACGGTACAAGGTAAAACGAGGAAGTGTGAATGAAAATAAAAACAATAGGTCGTCCGTTGACTAAAGGAAACTTTGCTGTTATAAAAAGCAACATATTAAAACGTCACATTCACAAGCATTTGTATCAAAACTCTAAAAAGAAATCTTTAGGCAAATTACTAAACAGTCAAAGTAATTTTATAAATAGCTATTCTTTTAAATTATCTCAGAACGTTGAAAGATAACAAAGGTTGCGAATAAAAATCAACAATAACAGATGCGTTGTAGGTCTTTCAGAAACGTAACACACAAAATAGCTTTGAGTCTTTTGACAGTAAAACTGAAGACAAAGTCACAAAAACGCTCCAGAAGTAATAAAACGTAAAAATCGTTCCACGAAGCTAATAAACACAATTCGTAGCCCGGAGAACTTCTAAGTAATAAGATCAGAGAAAATAATAAAGAAGAAAACGTTAAAAAGTTAGCCTAATTGGTATTCTTAAAAGCTGGGCTAAACTCATTAAGCGTCTTGAAAAACAAGACTTGATTGAGTTTTCTGTTGTCAGAAGGGATTGAGGGGTGAATGGTAAGTGGTGGGGGTCCAGGGGGAGGCGAGGGACCCCCCGGAATAGAAGAGGATGCGCGAGGGTTGGTAGCTAACTCCCCCCTCCCCTCAACAAGCTTTGGACCAAATTGATTAACTGCAGATCTGCTAATTAACTGTTGAACATTCTTCCAGGATTTAATTAAGAAGATGATTTACATTTGAGTTGTCGCTAGTTGCCAAGTCTTCTCTTCGTCTGCGTTGTCTCTTGGCAACAACTTTGGGTATGATTGGATAGTGAACGTTTTGATTTTCCCAGTTTGTTCAATATTATGAAACGTCACTTAAAAATGTATTTTCCTCATAAAGGAACCAACAAAAACTAATACATTCAATTTATATTTGTGAAAGGTTTTATGTTCCTAGTTTTTTCAATATTATGAAACGTCTCTTAAGTTATATTTTCCTCGTAATGGTACCAATAAAAACAATTGATACTTTCAATTAATATTTATAAACTTGATTACCCAAAATATGAGTACATAATTATTGGCCCGAAACATCAAGTTTATGAAAACTGTTGGGCACTTATCTCTGCAAGAGGTTTCTAGAAGAAGTTTTGAACCATTTTAACTAGAAGGATCCAACTTTGATTTAACTCTTTAACTTTAATTTAAGAGAACTGGCAACCAGTCCTGAGGAAGTCAATAAGTTTTTATTCAGCCAAATTAACATTTTATATGCATTAGCTAAGTCTAAAAAAATCAACTATTTACAATCATGGAAATAACCTCTTCTCGATAAAGTCTTTTCGATAATGTCACAGCCAATGAGAACATTGACGGTTGGCATCCCTGCTCCAACGAACGGTTGCTAGCCTTGTGGCCAATAGGATAGCAGACAGCATTTAGCTCAGTTTCAGGCAATCAGTGACTAAAGATGGTAATCTATAGCGAGACCGAAATATTTCAAGCAAATTATAGTGACGTTTTGACGCGGTGTGAACCGGAAGAACTAGATTTATAGTTGTGGCACCGGCCGCGAAAGCTTGAGAGTTAAGTATAAAGAGTGATAATTTAAATCAAAGGCCATGGGGAATACCACGTAACTCTGCACAATGCTTGGCGAACCACACCGATGAAGGTTTTAACACTTGTGCAAAACCTGGCATTATAATTTGAAATCAATTAAATATTTCCCTTAGACTTATATTTACCATCCTGTACACACTGCCTGAAACAAACTCCAAGAACAATGAGTAAACCCCCTAATACTAACAATGAGTAAATAAGTATGTACTGTAAATTAAACATGCAAGTATAAGTGTTTTGGTTTGAATTTAAAAAGTTATACAACTAAATTTTTAATAAAGTGAATATAATTTTCGCAGTTTGACCCCATTTAAAACATGAAATAGACACTTATATTTTCACAAAAAGAGGATATTTTGAGCGTCACTGAACGGGTGAAATCGTGTTTAAAATTAAAAAATCGCCCTAACTACTCGTGACTACAACCACCGGCCAGCTTGAACTCGCGGAATCAGCCGACACGGGGTGGATTAGCGGAGCGGCGGTGCAAAGCTCGGCTCAGACAATGGCGATTAATTAGGGTTTGTGTTTGGACGTGCGCGGTAACCCGAGACGCTTGAGATGTAAGGGAGCCGGGCATTAAGTCGATCTGGGGCCCAGGAGCCCGGGCCCGGGGCTGTGACAGCGGCCCGGGGTTTGAGAAACTCTACCCGCCTGCCGAGCCTGCGCGCCGCCTCTACTGTAGCCGTGCCCGGCCTACAACAGTTTTGAACATTGCAATGTTCTCATTTTTTTTATTGGTCGAGCAAATTGAGGTTTGGAATTAAACTCGACCATCCGTACTCTAAACAAATCTTATGAAAGTAGAAGTCACGCAAGTAGGACACTACGCAGAAACAATTGGACTGTTAGGTTTTCGTTGCAGGTGTCACAACTATAATCTCGTTCCAAATCAAACCGCGTCATAATGATAATTAATTTGAAATATTTTGGTCTCGCTGTGGAGAACCATCTTCAGTCACTAGTTGGCTGAAACTGAAATACTTGCCGACCGCTATTTTATTGTTCACAGGGCTACCAACCGTCCATTGGAGCAGGGATGCCAGCTTTAAAAAGGTAAAGTTTGTCTTGTTTAACGAGGCGAAGTTAGGACTACAAAGTCCTCTTTACCACGCAACCTCGACCTTTACCTAGTGGCACCGTATTAGTCACATTACAAAATATGTAAGTGGTGCCTGCGGGGATCGAACCCGGAGTGATGAGCTCCGGAGTCGCGCACGATACCAATCCGCCACGGACCCGCTATAGCTTTCGATGTTCAAACTGGCTGTGACACTATCGAAAGTACTTCTCCAGGACTGGTTTCCAGCTTCTTAAAGGTTTAACGTCCGTCTCTTCTTCAAGACAATTTAATCCTGTTTGTATCACAAAATTATACATTCTACCGCGAAACATGTTAAATAAACATTATTCGCCTCTAAAATAGGTACAATCTTCACGATGTTGCTACATTAATTCATAAATTAAACCAAACCGTCGTTATTTCCCCGACAAATTCTATGCTATAATCAACCTGACGCATACAACTAACTTACGCAGAAACCAAAGCGCGCGAAACTCACAGAGCTGGAAACTAATTTGAAACAAATCCAAACAGTAAAAGCAATCCAACTCAATAAACTGAATTGAATCTGGTTAGAAATAAACCACTCCGAGTTGTGTGTCGGTAGTTAACAGAGCAATCAGAGCTGCTAAATAACGTCTACAACGTAAACTAAGCGTATTAGACCAAGTTCAAGTGATAGTGATTAGCGAGTAAGTGAGCTCGAGGGTGGGGGTAGCTGAGCGCGGGGAGTGGGGGTAGGTGAGCGCGGAGTGGAGGGGGCTTCTTTAATGAGTTGCTTATACCAACGTTACTTTGAGGGTACCGTACTCATTTGTGTGTCAAAACCTGTTTGTGTACGCTAAAGCCGCTTTATTCGCGGTTTACGACGAAGGGTTGAACTTCGGGGTGGGATAAGTTATTTAAATCTCAGTCTGTAGGGGTTGGCTTGATTTAGGGAATTATGAGGTGAATTAGTAGTTGTTGGGTTAGTAAATTTGTTGATATCAGAAACATTAAAATAAAAATTCATTGTTTGCCCCTTGGATATCAATTTGATAAAAACCTCCGTCAATATTCAAAATGTGGCGTTGAGGGTTGTTACATCCCGGGGGCATAATGGTCAGACGTGCAGTCTTGTTGAAAATCCGCCTGTTGGTTTCGTTGTTAAAGATGAAAATACACATGGAGTTATACAATACGATGGAACACCGAAATAAATTAAGATAATTACAGTTCACATTACAAAAAAACACCGAAATAAATAATTTAACACTGGCCTACTCGTTAAAACTGTGTTAAATAAATTTTTTCGGTGTTTCGTCGTAGTGTGTAACTTCATGTGTATTTTCATCTTTAACAACGAAATTAACGGGCGGATTTTCAACAAAACTGTACGTCTGACGATGATGTCCTTACATCGAAACGTCCTGGGGATGTAACAACCCTCAACGCAAAATTTTGGATAATGACGGAGGTAATTAAAACCTGTTTTTGTCTTTTAACATTGTTCTATTGACGACTTGCCAAACCTCTCACAGACCAGAACTTTTGGTACTTAAATTTTAACTTTGTCACATTTTATGTTCAACGATTCCAAGGACACGAAGCTACTAACATACGATCTAACTCCTCTCTTCACACACACACACACACTCACACAGTACCAGTTAAGATGCGAGTGCTCCATTGTTAAGCTTGTTTGCTGTACGCCGCAACTCAAGACACATCTTATAATTACAAAACTTCCCTGAATCTGCAACCCCTCAACAAACGTGTCATTTCCACCCGACGCTCGTCTCTCCAGGACTTGATAACCCTAACAAGGTCCTTTCTCAGTAACTTATCATAATCTGATAACTATACTAATTACTTTCGTCGACAAACTTTGTCAGATTTCATTCTTTGACAAGGTTTTCTCGTTGATGTTTTTATCAAAGTTGAAAAGAAAATGGAGGTCCAATTAGTCGCCTTGATTAGTTTTCCTACTTTGAGCTTAATAAATGCAATTTAAGTTTTAATTTTCTTACTCTTTGCTCCTTTGTTTTCTTGATGCTATTTTTTCCCGTGTAGTATTTTATTTTCTAAAACATAAGCTTTTTTAGTTTAGTTGAGAATACGATAAAACTAAGCCGGATAATTTAGTTTTGCAATGGCTCATTTTTAAAAGACACAAATTTACTAAAATAATGCGGTTTTTACAAATTCTGCTGTATACAAAACTTACAAATAATCAAAACGTTCTTTTAAAAAATGTTGACCTTTGGTGTTTAACCTGTAGTAATATGTGCATCCAAAACTCCGAAATCCTACGAACAGCTCAAATAATCTGTGTAACGGACGGCCACCCAAATGAAAAACCTAACAATACGTTATAACTTGTCTAGTAGACCTACTAACCTTTCCATCCCTAAATAAACATCTTGTCCCTGTTTATATCACAGCTGATAAACAGACTAATAAATTAGTTTCTACTCTGTGTTGAGGCAAGATCACATTAAAGAGACAAAAATATTTTAAAAACAAAATATTGTCGTAAAGCGAAAGAAATTACGCTTATTATAGGTTTATTTTAAAATTGTACCAACCCGTTCAATGTGGAGTTATAAAAATTAACAATAAAACTTATTTAGGTCTGTAGAAGTAGTGTGCTACTTATGAAAAATCATGTCTAGTCTCAACAAATATCAAGTTTGTTAGCTAAAAGTTACCTTGAAAGGTGAAAAACGAACCCGCGTAAATCGTCCTAAGCGCTTGGTTTGACGGTTAGGCCGCATCAGTTGGAAGAAGGCCCGTTGTGTAGCCAGTTGCTACATGCGCGCTGTCGTGCGTTCCTTGGGCGGACGAACTTAGGCTTTCTCTGAGATGAACCCTTAAAC
The DNA here is from genome assembly GCA_018831715.1 of Matsumurasca onukii. NCBI lineage: Eukaryota > Metazoa > Arthropoda > Insecta > Hemiptera > Cicadellidae > Matsumurasca > Matsumurasca onukii. The sequence goes on from CM032058.1 coordinate 91,758,951, forward strand.
TTCATCCATTAAACCTTGCATTGTTTTGCCATATTATTATAAGAAAAGTGTACAGTTCGTTCTTAAAGGTGTACAGCTACCCATTTCGAAGTTTGATTGCAATTTTCTATTTACATACATTGTAGTAAAAGACACGTACGTACGCTCACAGTGTGTTTGTGTGAGGGAGGCGAGCACAGTGCCGTGTTTGGGGGTGTGACACACAGGGCAATAACGTAGTCAGTAGCACGCGCACGCACAAACACAGTCACGTGACCTCCCCCTCCTTAGCCACGCTAAATGACCGGTTGACAGCGACAGTAGAGTAATTATAGAGTGCGTCAATAGTTGCTGCACTGGTCGGCCAGCACTTTGATTTCAGATTGGTCTCTGACGGATGGGTTTCGGGGCTGCGAGCGGTTTTAAACTCGGATTCGGGAGGTCAAAGGTAAAAATAAAGTTTGTCGTTTTTGACGAGGCGAAAACTACATAGTCCCATATATACTATTCAACATTGAGCGTTATTGTAAATTCATTCATTCATTCGTTACTGTAATCATTCACCACTTAAAATTTTACACATGTAAGTGGTGACTGCAGGGATCGAACAGAAAAGTGATGACCACTTGTATATTGATTTGATGTATTGCTATTGTATATATTTAACGTGGTTAAGAGGTAGAGAGGACTATAAAGTCCTAACCTCTCCACGTAAATAAAGACTTTTTTCATTTCATTTCATGACCTTCAGACCTCTCGCGAACGATTCCATCCCGCCACGAGTCCAATAACGGCTTTGACTCCTATTTATGTATTAAGGGATGAGCACAAGGAAGAACAAAATCACGCCAATCACTTTTCGGTTGGAACAACACGAAATACAGCAGACTTTGAACACAGCTTTAAGTTTCCAAAAATAAGAAGATGGCTACAAAGCTACAGACCCACTATTATCAACTAAACCTTTGATTCTGTAGGATTTTTTTAGTGCGTTTAACATTCAGATACACCTATATGACCACATTAATAGTTAACAATTTAAATGCAATTTTTTTGCGCAACCCTTTAAGACCAAATTAAACTCACCCTTTCGCAAAAGTTTCAGTTACAAAATGCCCTTTCATCGTTCACCAGGTAATCTAATGATTAGGTAATTTGTCGGCCCTACCCGTATCATGGCCGAAGGCCTAACAGATGTGACAGGCGTGCTGCGTTATAGGCCGCTACGGCCTTAGGCCAGGATTAGGACTGCTATTTTAACACTAGGCTACAAAAGGCATTGTTTACTTTTTGTGCTCGAGGGCTCTCGCAGTGGAGTTTGTTTAGTTTTGAGGGGGACCGGCGCACGATTGAAAACTAACTCTACTTGTAGTTGCATTGTGCGCTCAGAGAGCTCTTGAGTCTGTAGAGAGCTGTGACAGATCGCTGAAGAACTTCTTTAGAGCGGACGAAACGTGCACGTGAACTTCGAACAAAGTCTAATAGTGATGTTTTGGACAAAATTTGGACGATAGAACAACCCGTTCAGTAAAGGTTTTGTCGATTTGCTTTAGATTACCTCAATCCCATTACATTATAAGTGTATAAATATTATTATAGAAACCACTACAACGAGGTACCATTTTGAGATGTTTTAAGATTGAATGCTCAAACGTTGGTAATCCTTATTCATGAACAAGTATTCTTGTAATATTTGAAGTCGGGTATTTAAATATGCTGAGACAACGTCCTTTTTAAATACAAGCCACAGTCTAGAAAATACATTCTTTAGGAATCATTGACAGTTTCATCTGAGACGCCGACTTTTCCTAGAGGGTATGCGTACCGTCAACCTCTGCGTACCACCCTTATCGCTCATTTTCTTCTGAAACTATAAAGGTTAAAAATTGCTGCTCGCATGTACGTCAGCTATATTTTTGTATACAACATAACCTACTAAGCTCTAATTGGTGGATACTATACAGGTTCAAATAGTTTACAAATAGTCTATTTAAAATTTGTGTAAAAGAAGAGGAGTAGCGTGGACTGACGAAAAGAAAAGAGCTCACTTGCTTTCGGTTTGGGACGAAGAAGACCAACATTCCAAGATGATATTAATGGACATTGCGTAGTCCGACAGGGCCTATACGTAAATAGTATCACATTGTACATAGTATCTTTTCTTATACATCCTTAATTAAGCCCGTTATGCTAGCAATAGGCCTAACAAATCAGGCATAAAAAGTATTCCTCTTTCATTTAAAACCTGAAATTCTCGGCAGTTTCTCAGTCGATTACTCCCAACTACACTGCGAGCCTGAGACACGACGACACCTCCTCAACCAGTATCAATATCTACTGCAGCGGGCCCCGCTATCCCGGTCTCCAAACAGATCACGTTTCAGGACGGATTAGAGACATATGTTCGCAGATCCCGTCTCAGATAGAGTTGAATGGTAAAGCCGTTGCGGCCCTTATCCTTATGTACCTATGTAAGCCAACCCTTCAAACCACCCCTTACAACACTAGCCGATGCTATCTTAATGGGATAATTATTATCAATTTGGGGTCCACCCTTTGGCAAAATGTTATTCGAAAGCGTGCACCAACGTATTTCAAAAGGCGCTTGGGTTTAATCTGATTATCCGATAGTTTTGGGAGTCGTTGGATGTAAATTTGCTAATGGGTACTTACGAGTTTTTTTTTTACTTAGACGGTAGAAGGGAATCTCTTTAGAGTGTTGATGTTTTTATAACAAAAGAGTTAAATGATTAACCAAACTTTAGAAAAATCTTTACGCAGTGAGCCATGAATACTGATTGCCTACTGGTTATAGGGGTTTCAATGCGATGGGATACGTTCATAAACCTAACGATGAGCTGAACTGAGCTAAACCCAAGAACTATCATCAACTGATAACTAAAATGCTACATTTTTATTTTTAAGTGTGTATTTATAGCCAGTAAAAATTATCAACATTGGATGCAATTAAACAGCCTTAAAATTGTCTCCTTAGCAAATGTTCAAATTCATAATTTTCTCCCAAAAGATAAATCTTCGTGAGAGCTTTTGTACCACATGACAGAGGTTAAGAATCATTTCAGCCCACTTTAAAGCTTTCACAAATTTCAAACCGGACATTCTAAAACACATTCAAAAAGGTTCAGAACTAATATAACCACGGTCGGGGTTGTCGTCAACAAACAAGTTAAATGATTACAACGTGTAGTTAGTCGTGGGGCGCCGTTATTGCATTTGGGGTAATGGAAGTTTTTCCAATTACGAATCAATGTGCCCGCGGCCGCGCCATATTATAAACTTTTTCATTAACTCAGCTCCCAATGCGATTGGTCGACAGTTAATCAAAGCGTTTTTGTTCCCTTCATTTTGTTTCACCTTTTTTCGGAACACTCATTATTTTTTAATTTACCTTTTTATAGGGATTATTAAAATTACGAGCGAGTTATTTGAAAAGTATGGTGGTGTAGGTTTTAATATTTTAAATTCTTTGATGTTTGGTTGATGACGCTGTTTATGGATGATTTAGTGTTTTCATTTGGGCTTTGTAGGTACAAATTTTTGTTTAAGTTGTAAATCGGTTTGCGATCATGTTGAATGGGAGTGAAAGTAACGTTTTAAATTAAAATAATAATATAGAAATTGACATTAGAGATGGAAAGCCAGTATCAATATTTACTCTTTTCAATATATAACTTTCATCGGTTGAACCGAGAACCAAAATGATGATTAATTTTATTGCCATTATGTATTGACATTATATCACGATATATACAAATTTGACTCACCATGTAATTCATATACATTTTTTTTTTAGAGTATTTTTGATTTATTGGTTGGCAATTGTTGGATGATTTATAACAGAATGCTCTAAATGCAAAATTTTACAAAACAACGTTACACAAATTTTAAAAAAAGTACGCATACAAAACCAAACGTAATTTCTTTATTGTTCTTAATTCTGAATAGTCAATAATATACCTACATTGACTATTGAACTACTGTCCATTGAATTGTTGCTTTAATTTCTTAAATTATTTTCATAACTACTATAATTTTGTCTCTACCAATACTTATTCCTCAAAACTATTCCGAATGATAAATATATTATGAAGAAAATGTATTTACCAAACCTTTGTCTTATTGTCATGACTTACGAAATGATAATAATAATGGTAACGCATATATTAATTAATCATTAAATCCATTCAGAAAATTTTGAGGAATTCGTCCTCAATTCCATGAAGACTATAAAAATAACAAGTTCCTACGATTATAACTGATTTGTAGAAGAATTCTTCTAACAATACAACTAACATTTTCCTACCAATTCGTCCAGGAAACACCACCCTCCCTCACTCGATTTCTTACTTCACTTGGAACAAATTATCCCATTAATGACTGGCGGGGGCGGGGGTGGAAGGGTTGTTTTTCTGTGACCGGAACAGTCGATTAGCTGCTGGGGGTTGATGTGAGAACTAGAGAGTGTGTTGTACAGTACATCTATCACCCCTGAGTTCAACCCTTCTGCGCACAGCACACTACCCCATCCACAATCTAACACGATAACTCCCCACCACCCCGGGGTAAACTGCGCGACAGTACATTGTTGCTGGGTGAGCAGGCTGTTAAGGGTGCGCCTCAGTGGTCATCTCAGAGGAAGGCGGAACTCGTCCGCTCAAGGAACACACGACACCGCGCACGTAACGACTGGCTAAACAACTGGCCTTCTGTCAACTTTTGCCGCCTGTCAAACCATGCGCTTGCAGAGATTTATGACGGCCCGTTTTTCACCTTACAAAATAGGTTTTACATTAATAAACATTATAGTTTTGCCAGAGTTTTCATTCTAAAAAAAACAGCCCGAATCATTGCAAAACTGCAATGGAGAGAGTCGTGTAGGCTAGCGTTCAAAAATTTGAAAATGTTGACGCTACCTTGCCTCTATATTTTAGAAACTAGCTAACTATAAAATATAGCTAAATACACACTGTGTAATGGGCTCAACCCTTAAACGAAGTTTCACCGTCATAGCGTCAGACGATTCGGAGTTATAAGCTGTCCAAGATGCCTTAAAAACTTTACAGGCACACAGACCGACAGACAGACAAACAGAAATGTTTTCGACGCCAGTTTCAGTCTATGCAATGTATATGAACACCAAATAACCAAAAACCGATAGATTCTTTGCAATGTGCAGACAAAAGTCTTATTTTATTTATATAGATGTAACCAAAACTCTCTATAGTTTTGCGAAAAACACAATTATGGCCGACTTTAATTCAGCCGATTCATTCTGCTACAGTTAGAATCATTTAACACTCGCTAATTGTCCCTTCACAATTTTTCAGCGTAAATAAAACATCCAGACTTAGAATTTAATTAGCGAGTTTTCCCTGTTACAAAAAGAAGTAATGAAACATAATGTGACTCGTTTTGCGAGTAAACTTGTAATTAAAACATTAATTATTCGTTGAATAAATATTAAAAACGAGTAATAATTATAATTGTTGTTATGAGTTTTTGTAGCCGTTTATTTCATCGAGTTGGTCGTTTAAGTTAAATTATACGAACTCTAATAACAATAACGTCGAGAGCGTTATGAAATTATAACTGCTATTTCATTTTGGTGGATAAAATTAACAAGAATATCAAAATGTTAATAATTAGTTAAATGCACGTATTAATTATAACTTCAATTGCACGCATACTGTTGTTACATTTTTGATTATACCTATTGACGTTTTGTATTTATGAGCATTTTTTAAATGAACACGTTCCTGTATTTAATTAGAAAGAAACTACAATAAATCAATTTTATTTATTCAGTTAGTAATGAGCGTTAGTAGAACGTAGAAGTAATAAGCGAAGAAAAATAAGATAAATTAAGCAATTGAAGGCTATTAATTCAGACTTGGTAAATTTAGTTGTTTTTATTACTTACTGTTTCTCTTGTAAAAAAGACAAGCCTCTAATTATATTATACTGTATTTGTAAAATTAATTTGGGAGTTGTATGAGCATGTCTTTTGTATTTAATCAATGCAAAATTTCCCTATTAAAAATATTTCTTTGATCCACGGACAACAGATTATAAATAATAAGCTAACGGCTCCAAAAACATAGCATTAAAAAAGTTAAGTGCCAGTATTTTTAAACATAATATAAATAAAAGTTTAAAATGTTCTGTTGTAAATATAACTTGATTTGTGGCTAGAAGAAAAAGAGAAACTTATTTTTTATGGATTACTACTCTCTACAAAACAAATATGCCCCTTTTAGCAAGAACAATGTAATGTATTTTCAAACAAAATTTCGTTTTTTCAATGTGTGTAACCATTGAATTCATATGTCAAAGAAACCCAACTCAAATGGAATTCTTGTTCGCTGAGTTTTGTGCTCTGTCGGCTCCAACCCCATCAGAAGTGTTTAAAGATTTGGTAATAGTTTTCTATATCGACCAGTTGTTAAACAAAATTGATAAAAATGGTTCATACACTGGCATTAATCCCGAACTAGGCGAACGACGACAGCTGACTTCGAACCAGTAAAATCAAATTACGTATAAATCAAATGAAATAGCAGATGACATCTAGAACAACTGAACAACGGGTCTGCAGTTCAGACGGTTGGCTCCCAGCATAGGTATCCAACCAGAAACGGAGACGATCTCCGGATCCCTCAGCATCGCTTAGCCCTCTCGGAAAAGGAAGCATCCTGTGCAGGAATTAGGTTTTTTAATAAACTTCCTGAATCAATGAGGAACTGTTCCAAAGAAATGTTTAAAGGAAAGCTAAAACGTTACTTAATAGATAAAGAATTTTACTGTATTAATGATTTTTAGAGTATAATGATAATGTAGGTAGTTAGATAGTTGTTTTTTGTGTATTTTGCCTGTGAAATCTATGTATTTATTTATTTTTTGTGAATTGTGATATTTTAAAATGTTGAGCCTAGATATCTAAATGTTTTTACCTGTTAAACAGGTCTGTATTAGATCTAAAATTGACGAGTGAGATATACTTGTAAAAAACTTGTATCTATTCACGAATAAATGACTTATGACTTAAAACGCACGCATGAAACATTCCGAAAACTCATTTCTGTTGGCCTACTCTTATATCAATCAGCCTGCATTGTCCTAAAAGCAAATTTCAAAACATTAAACGCTTTTAAAACAAAATTAAGGCACTTTTACGCTAGACCACTAACAGTGCCGTGGGGGGGGGTGTTGGGTTTCGCGCCATTTCCCTTTAACCCGATTATCCGGGTGGGCAAGTTTACCTTTATCACCGAGCGAGCAAGAACCACGGGGAGAGGGGTGGAGGGGTTGAGTGGGGGTTGAATCCTCAATTTATTCCATTATCCCAGAGCGTCGCTAATGAATTTAACATTCAATTTGGCGGTTATTAATCAAAGTTTTAATCAATGTTGATTATGAAGTGGTAATGAAGCAGCGATGGCTTGCCTGTTGATTATTCCACTATCTATTAATCTGTTGACAGGGTGGAATTAGATCTGAAGCACCAACAGGCCGTATTGGCTAAATATCGAACCCCCCTACCCCTCGCAACCTAGGTACTGGCTAGACAAACGTCATCGTTGTGCTGTGCAGGGGTGTACTGTGTACGTAGTGGACATTGATTGATTTGATGTTTAGTTAAATTACGAGTATTTATCTTTTATTTTTATATTTATTTTTAAATAACGTTTTTAAATATAGGAGCATAAGTACTATTTATCGAATCTAGTCATCTTTCTGTTATACTTTCTGAAAGTACACTTTGCAAAGACCGAAACTGGCGTCAAAAATTCCTGTCCGTCTGTCTGTAACGTTTTTAAGGCATCTTAGACCGCTTATAACTCAGAATCAACTGAAGCTATGGCGGTGAAACTTCGTTTAAGGGCTTAAACCGTTACACAGTGTGTATTTACCTGTGTGTTGTATCAATACAAAATTCACAAAATAAATGGAAGGGACCAAAATGGGCTCTGAACAAATTTGTTAGGCGTTTTGGACCGCTTATAAGTCAAAATTGGCTGAAACTATGGCAATAGAACTTTCTTTGGGGGTTAAGCTCTTCACGCAGAGTGTCTTAAGCTACATTTGAAGTCCATATAACATTCTCAAAACAAGTTTCAAAAGACCAAAGCAGGTTCCAAAAACGGGCGGAACGGCGGGAGTACTATGACTCTCACAAGGTAGTCAACACTTATTAGGAGAAGATGGTGAACTAACAGGCAAACTAAATGGTTTTCTAAGGATATATAGGAGACTATTTTTGTGTCTACTTTAAATTTGCAATTTTAAAAAAATATAAACACAGTTATGTTAACAAAGCCCGAGGCGAAGCGGTCAGCTAGTCGACAATAAGAAAACAAACATTTTCGTAAACTCAACATTTTCGCTTCAGAACACACAAATGATTTCACACGTCAAGAGACTCGGTTGATAATCCAGTTACAAGAACAATTTCACCAAGAAACAACATTCCTTTACATTAACACTGGCGGCTCATGGAACAACCCACTTACACTAAGTGTTTCGTTTCTGTTAACGCTATTGTTGCAAGAACTTCAATTAAGCGAGAACCTTTGCTCCGACAGCGGCGTTTAACCCAACTAAACACTGTAAATGGTTTAAGAGTGGATTACCCTTGCGAGGAGAAGGGGTGGAAAAACAGAGGACAAAGAAACCCTCCCCCCGCTTCCTCCCCGACTGTGCGGGGAATAATCCCGTGTAGAACACTTACAGGGCAATTTCCCGCCGAGATGCCACATCAGGCGGTGTGGCCAGGGTTGCCAACTGTGCTGGGTGGGGATTTTGTTTCCCTTTAGTAGTTTTGTTTTGAGTTAACGAGAAAATTAATCAGTGGAGCATTCCTGAAGCATTCCGTTAAAAATCATCGGCTGAATATGCTCAAAGGTCATCCCAATTTCCATTGACTCCCAATGGGTTTTTATGATAGTTAAAATTATAATGACGACTTAGGTATGTTCATCTAAAACATTTTTTAGGTTAGTTTTAAAATCTTTTAATATTTGCCTCAGCGGTCACCTTAGAAAAAGGCAGAATTCGACACCACGCACGTAACAACTGGCTAAACAACGGGCCTTCTTTCAACGGACGCGGCCTAACTGTCAAACCAAGCGCTTGCGTGGGTTTACGCTGGCCGGTTTTTCACCTTTCAAAATAATTTTTACATTAATAAACCTGAAATATTTAGAAAATAGGGGAGATTTCTGACGTGTGTATAGAACCCGATCTTTTTGTAAGTGGTGTTAGTTTCACTAATAAAGTTTGAAATTGTCTAGTTGTTTCAACTCCATTTTGTCGTATACTTACAAAAAGTAATTTTGAAAATAATGCTCTAAACACGTGTCAGAAAACTCCCCTTGTTTCCAAATATACCATGTGTATTATTGTGAAAACTATTTTGAGGTGGGAAACGGGCCGCCGTAAACCTTAAACATTGAAGCGTCACCGCGTAGCTCAGGCAGGCCCCCAAAAGTTGTGTTTCTTCCAGAAGTTATCAAAACATGTTTCTGAACACAGAAAAACAAATAAATAAAAATAATACAAATCCAACAACGCTCTCTGATCTTATCCTGGAAACTCCCCGCTTAAACCACTGACAAGGAGTATTTCATTCTGAGGGTTGGTAACCCTGTGTGTGGGGGTGAGGGGAGTGAGACGTGTAAGATCTGACATGATAAAGAGATCAACAGAAAGTGTCTGAGGAGGGAAGGAGGGAAAGTGTGGGAAACTTCGCACCGGATGTAATGGATACGGCGTAACGTCGGGAAATTCGTTTGTTTCACCTCGGAGTCTGAGACGGAAAAAGACGCTCGTTACTCCATTAGCGAAATTTCTGCAGAAGAAATGAAGTCAATTTCCGATTGAATTCAGCTAATGGTTATTCACCCTTTAATGAAGGAGTTGATGACTGACTGTTTGTTCTTTTATTGAGTTTCTTTAGCCTTTAATTCCAAGCTTTCATTTCGGATTCAAATTAGATCTGATTCCCCTTTGGAAGCGAAGTCGATGAGTTTTGTTTGTGACTTTATCAACGAGATGGGCGAAAGAGGATTTTTACGTAGACTAAATCATTATTTGAGATGCCGACCACTCTCATGAGGGTATTTTAAGGCAAATATCTGGTGAAGGATGAGTGTGATGAGTGGTAGTAATGAGTTATTAGGTGTAGTCTTGTTAGAAACTAAGGCCGACTCTTCCTTAGAATGGGTCATTAATTAATAGCCCAATGACCAATAGAAATACAAGGACCAACGGCTTAAAGTTACTTCCGAACCACACAAGTGATGGTCTGATATGTCTAAACGATGGTGGGAGTTGATGCGGGTATCATCAGATGATCACTGAGACTATCTGAGCCGCTTTAGGCCTTTATCATCCTCAAAACCTGACCTCCATGAAGCTGGATTACAGGACCACGCCACGAGCCCCAGTCAAAACCATGATTACAGTCAAAAACCCATTTCCATAATACAAATTGTATTTTGCCTATTAAACTAATCAGCTCGTCTCGGTTTCACTTCAGAACGTCTGTTGTTACTGAAACCTTTTAAAATAGCCGGATGACGTTGTACCTGAGTAAGATCTCATGCCTATTATATTTGGGAAACATAATATTGTTTGGATTCCTCACCTTTATAGTTTCTTGGAAGTACTGCACAACCTTTGACAAACAAAACACATTTAACCTTTGGACAAGTTATAACATATGTCGTCGACAAACAATATACTTCGTTAGATTTTAAATTTAGTTAAAACGAAAATTCAAAGAATCGTTTGTGGATATTTTGTACCGAACGGCATGAAAATTGTGTCCAAATGCGACTATGACAGTTGTCGATAGGGCCAAAAGTCACTCAAGGCTCCTCTCTCTAGTCTTTATCCCGTCAAAGGCAATTCGCCAGGGTTTCTTTTAAACTTGACACAGGGTTTTGAGGATGATATAGGTCTAAAGCGGCTCAGATAGTCTCAGTGATCATCTGATGATACCCGCATCAACTCCCACCATTGTTTAGACATATCAGACCATCACCTGCGTGATTCGGAAGACACGTTAAGCCGTTGGTCCTTGTATTTCCATTGGTCATTGGGCTATTAATTAATGACCGATTCTAAGGAAGAGTCGGCCTTAGTTTGTAACAAGACTACACCTCATAACTCATTACTAGCACTCATCAGACTCATCCTTCACCACATATTTGCCCTCATGAGAGTGGTCGGCATCTCAAATAGTGATTTTTCGTTTCCCTACTGTCATATCACATGACTTAAAGTCCCGAACGATCAACAAACTGCTTTAAAATGTTCACGACAATATTATTTTCGTGTGTGTTCCACTCGTCGTTTCCTTTATCGAGTTACAACTACGACATTGCTCGCGTGATCGTATTAGGATTATTCGCCAATTCCCTTCTCCTGTGACATGAAGTTTCGTGCCTGTCATGTTGGTATCACTTTCATATCATGTATCCCGTGCTGCTGTACTTTTACAGGCACTCGTGTTGTCCATTTCACAGATATGGTTTCGAATAATAAAAAGATTGCACGTCAAAGAATTTATTTTGCCATGTAGAAGTGAATGAACTTGCGCATGAAGATATGATTTAAACATATACTTTTGGGGTGTTAGGCTAAGAAAACTGTTAAATTGACGAATTTTAATAAAGTTTTGTTTTGTTAAGGTCTTTAATAGAAGTCTTGAGCAATCTATGGCTCATTCTCAGTCTACTTTCGGTTAGTTAGACCACCTAAAACCGCCTTGACTGGAAAAACGAGACCATACTTATGACACAGATACGTATAGAGTATATAACAAAATCATTAGGTTCTTTGTTTGAAGTGTGTTGTTGACCATGAGATAATTTCTAAGGTTGAAATATTATTACTGACATTTCCCATCGTTTTTGAGTGAAAAGGAAAAAAAAGTGAATGTCACTTGGTGGTAAGTGAGTCACTTCCGCTGATTTTAGGCTAGCTTGATTTTTGAGTTTTATTTTAGGTTACTTTTACCTGAGAACGGGATTGGATTTCAGATCCCGAAACGTCGTACTCTTTGTGTTCACTCAAAACCTATAGAAACGACAGTAAACATATTTCAACAATAGGTAATGTATTTGAAGTTTAGGCGTGGCGCAGCAAACGGAGACAAGAGAGGCGTTTTGATGAAACATCGATGAAAACGTTCTGCAACTTTTCAAACAAACGTGACAACAAAGACATTTATCGACATTCTATAAAGCAAAACCACCGCGACCAAATTACCTTGCGCCAATAAAGCCTAATAACCGAATAAAACATTCACCCGGAGTAGATGACCAGGCTTAATCTAGCCGTCAATAAAAGCACTGACAATGTATACCGCGTTGTTAGGGGCGAAATAAAACGGTCGCTATTGGCAATAAATATCACCGAGCACGCGAACAATAATTAATTTAATTATCTTGAATCCGGCCGATACGATAAGGCAAGTGGCCGGTGATTTTAATGCACGGGCTCACGCAATACACTGACCCTATACTACGTTTCAAGTTTGGCTGGAGGTGATTCGGGTGCTCAAGGCAATGCAAACGATAAACTTGTCAAACAAAAAAATATTTGGTGAGTTGTTGTTGTTCTGTTTCTTTAAGAAATTTCAAATTTCCTATAGCTAAATCTCGGGGAGCAAAATTTAACGCAGGTGAACAAGAACTGACCTGTAGTCCCTACTGAGTAAGCTCTATGTAAATATGACAAACAAGCAGTGCCAATTATATACGTTTACAGTCCGCGTTTCTTTGTGTGCTTTTGCCGTTAAATTGCCATTATTACGGGCATTTCTCGACGATTATGGCGTAGTTCAAATCAAGATTTAGTTGCCGTCATTAAGAGCGGTTTGGTGCTTGGGTTTTGGCTTTGGTTAAGTGGTTGTTACGGACTTTGGATGAGTTATTTGCGTGAGTTTTTGGTCAAGAGGTCAACCTTGTGAATTAAGTTGTTTTATTGTGTATTTTCATGGCTTGGGGGAGAATCAATCATATTTCATAGGACTATAATTTTATCAATTACGCAAATCAGGTCCCAGCGGTTAAGGCGTCTTTTAATAAGGGTTTTTACATTTTTGCTGTTTTAGTGTCTTGGATGTGTGTTTCTTGTGTTGAGATTTCATTTTCGTTTCAATCGTGTGTTGCTTAATATCTCCATTTGCTTTCAATATCACTGGCTGAAGGAATATTCCCCCAAGACCTTAAGATTTCCAAAAGCCAATTCCAAAGAACAAAAACCATGACGATATTAATTCATACCGCCCAATAACTATTGCACCAATATTTTCCAAAATATTCGAAAACATTATCCATTCCAGATTAATCAAATTTCTTTCAATCAACAATATCTTGAGCTCAAACCAATTTGGATTTAGACCAAACTTAAACACTCCATCTGCTATAATAGCATCTTTTCTTGAGAAAGTCCTTTCGGCCGTTGAATCGGGATACTCTTCGCTTGGCCTCTTTTGCGACATTAGCCGTGCTTTTGACGTAGTGGACCATAATATTCTTCTCTATAAACTTTCAAAGTACGGAATAAGAGGACAGGCTCATCGCTGGTTTGCTTCAAATCTCATGAACAGAATTCAATACGTTGAAATTGAACATGATCTTAACACCTATCGTTCTGAATATCTTCAGGTTAAAAATGGAGTGCCTCAGGGTTCCGTCCTTTGACCTCTTCTTTTCTTATTGTTCATTAATGATCTGCCGTCTTACCTTAATATCTTTCCTACTTCAACCAATATTCCACACACTGTTCTATTTGCCGATTTGCACTAGAAAAAAGCTATGAAAAGTCAACCACGCCAACTTAGTCAGCAAATACATTCGACTCAACGAGTTCAAACACAAGCCAATCCGCCACTAAAAGCCGTGAAAGCGGCCAATTTACAAAACACTTGGTTCCAAACTACGCGAGCAGATAAACGAAGTAAATTGGAATAAAACATCGGCAACGAGAAAACATGATGTTTGCCGGCGGCGAAGAAGAGAAGAGGGGTAATGGGAAGAAAAGCTCACAATAGAAACACATCAAGGGGAGCAATGCACCGACGGCAAATAGAATTTCCACGTTTGAATTGCCTTTAACAAACCATTTTGTGGGCCGACCTCACACGTTCACGTCGCCGTTTGCCATTGTTCAATCATAAAAACGAATTTGACTTTCAAATGCGCCAACTCTCGCGTCTCCCGAATTGCCCCCTGATACCGCATCAAGTGTTCGGTCCTGTGTGCTGGGTGGTGAGGGGGTAGGGGATGTGTGGGGTGAAAGAATAGGCTATTACTGAGGGAATTGAGTCCAATAATAAAAACGTTTCGACAAGATTTTCTGACCAAAGCTGCATCGTTGATCGCCTCGTTTGTTCTGTATGTTGGCACTTATTCAATTTTCTGTTACATTCTGTTAGTAATGTCGTTGAAGTGGAAAAATGCAGCAGGTTTAGATTTTAATAAAGCCAAAGATTATGTTGCAGTTGATAGATTGTGCATAGATGCCACATGCTAGCTGAGGCAGGAAAATCTACATAGTTCGGCAGCCCAAGCACAGATAGCACTGCGAGCGCTCTCATATCTCGCCGTCTTTCTCCCCTCCACACGGTTCCACTGCTCGAGTTTGTCCAATGTGAATGATTATATGTGACCAAATCGTGCGATTTTTGAGAACGAACAAATTAGAGCGCGTGTGTCAGTGGTTCTACCTGAGACTCTTAAAAGAATTCCCTTGCAGCGCTATCTGTGCTTGGGATGCCGTAGCTATGTTGATTTCCTGCCTCGGTCATTCGGCATCCATGCACTATCACATACCATAACATAACCCTTTGATTAAACATGCTTTGTTGGGTTTGTTAACTTAATTTTGTCATATTTTACAAATGTCCTGCACTCCTGCGTCACTATCTATCCATCCATTTTGATACAAGTTAACGCAGGAAAGTTCTAAGATCTACTATATTAGAAGTCTCCATAGTCTATTAAAAGAAAATAAATAGTTTAATTTAACCAGATTGTTTGGTTCAATGCTAAACGAAGCGTATAAAAATACATTTCATTCAAACTATATAAGAACAAGAACTATCAAACATTAACTTAAAATCATTAAGACGCGACGACATAAAAACGTTGAAACTATGAAGACTAAAGTTTATAAACTCTAATATGATAAAACCTCCGACACAATAAGCTGATGAACAAGAACGAAGGATAAAGACAAAATAAAAATTAACCACGGAAGATTGCTGCCAACACGAAAAGTTTAAATTAAACATGTAATGGGAGAAGACAGGGGGAAATGAAGGTTTGCGGAGTCGAGCTGTGGGTAGGGGAGGGGGCAGGGTCGGGGGGATGTTGGGGAAATAAAACTGAATTGATTGGAAGATGGTTTTATTCCAAGTGGTTTCCATAAAATGCAGAGAGATATCTCCAGTTGGCGATGTATGACAAGACGGAAAAATATCAACATTCGTATTTATCGTTCATCTTTGTGAGGGGTTGGCGTTCTTTCCCTTACCCACAAATTCCCTCCTTCCCCTCCTCCTCTGCCAGAACCCCGAGGGGAGCTCAGAACTTACGATAATTCACCACGGAAATTATTTTCTACGCGAATCAAACTCGGGAGTTCTCTTTTCGCAAGCGTCGCAAGAACTTATTTGATGCAATTTCAGAAATCCGCTTAAGGTCTGAAGAGGGAGCCGGATGATTACGGACCGAGATTTCCTTACATGTTGCAGAGTAGCTTTTTATCGAGTGTCAATTGTGTTTTTGCTGCCCCAGAAAAGTTCGGATTTGAATTAAAACTTCTTTGCCGTTCTAGATTAAATTTTCTTCGATTTTGCCCGTCCCGCGTTCAAAGTTAGTGATTTCTGTTCGGACTAGTTTAAAAGTTGTTTTATCCGATTTAATTTTCGTGTTGTTGAATAATTACTTTGGACTTAGCGTGGGAGCTTAGCGAGCCAGATATCAACGGTCAAGTTAGCTAAGAAACGACAATTAACGACGTTGATAGTGGTTCGACATCTACTTATGTAGGTTTAACGATTTGGTTAAGCGATGGGTTTTAACGACATTACGTACTAAATAGTTGTTATTTATTGTTTATGCGGCACGCTAGGTAATAATAACCATTTGTTTAGAATGTTGTATTTTATTTTGTCTACAGTTAAACATACTTAATGAAATCCCGTAAACATAATTGTATAGCAAACTTTCCACCGAATAAAGTGCATTTATGAAAATGAACCTCAAAAAGTATTTCCTTCTACATTGAAAACTTACGATCCTTAAATTGATTCGTTTTGATAAGTGAACAATCTCAACAACGATTCCGATTAAACAAACAAGAGAATCGAAAAGCCTACTTTATCCAGCACTAAACAAAAGCACGTTCAGGCCTTTAAATGTTTAAAGTTCATCGGGGCTTTTAAAAAATCAAAAACATGCAGCGGAAGTGTAACCGCACTGGAGCATGAGACCGTAAAGTAGACACACAACTGTCATATCACCGCATAAAGACTGCTGGAAGCGAGCCTGAATAGAATTAAACCGGGGGAGAAAAAATACGATAAGTAGAGGCAGCGATAGCATGCGAGGGCTCTTACTTCGTGTTTTTATGTTTTGTTTTTTTAATGGGACAGTACACCGTTAAACAATGAAAACGTACCCGAGGTGGATGATCTCGTCTAATCACCCTGGAGGAGGATAAAGAATGTTGTTTACGGGGTGAGGTGGTGGCGTGTGAGTCCTCAGCGATATCGACGGCCTGTCCCTGCGATTTATAATATTGTCGAATCAAGCGACACAAAAATACACCCCGCTTGAAAAATGTTACATGACAAATCAGTATAAATATTAAGCCCGGCTTATAGGAAACCGGGGACGATTCGGGACCGAGATATGGAAATTGGAGACATCTTTTGGGTGTACCGAACCTATTCCGGGGCTGCTCCGTCCTCGATGTTATTCCGTCGTCGGATTTTTATTCGTCTTGTACTCCGCGGTGGTTACCTCCGACGACGTTTACTTGCCCGGACTGCCACGTAAGCGCTGGCGTCGCCCCTTTAATATACATACGGATTCAACGAGGCCGGAATTAAATTTGCTCGAGCACGGAAGTTTTAAAGGAGACTGCAACGGGTGTACTTAATGTGGATTCGACTCATATAGTTGGTTGACATGTGGTGGGGAATTGTGCAAAACTCGATTTCTACTTTCTTTCCGCCACGTGGCGTGATTAGCCCTTCATCCGCCTCGCATGAGGTCGGTTTTAAGACGTTTTGCACAAACTGTTTGACTATAATTCTCCTCATGCATGTCAAACCTAGATACGACAGCTGGAGTACATCTTTACACTTAACTTTTCTCACCCTCTCCTTTTCTTTTCTTAGCGTGTCTAGAAATTCATTCATAGTTTTGTCTAAATGTTGTGATAAAATGTAGTCTGAAGAATATAACAAAGAAGTAATATTTCAAGTATTTTTTTATTATTACAAGCGTATGTAATTGTAATAAGTGGAGTAACAATATTTCTGCGAGACTATAGTTTTTATATACAGTTAATGTATAGTTATTCGTTGTCTGTAGAATTTTTTCCGACGTTGCATTTTTATTAGTTGGGGTTCAATTGTTCACTTAAATATGTCACATTATTAATACAAGTCAAGGATATTTATTTTAATTTCACTTAACTCCCAGCTTTCTCTTCTACTTTTGCCTTCTATGAACAGTTAACAAAATGTCGTTCACGTATCATTATTATGAGAATTTAATTACTTCTGAGAACGTTATCTGACTCGAAGGACCATACAATTTAAGGTGCAATGACGGCAATGATTCAACAGTCACTAAAGTTATTTCTTCAGACCTTTAGTAGTTTGGGTATCGTTCAAACCAAAAAATGTCCCTGTCTCTGTCTGGCTGTGCTCTGGATCCCTTGGCCTCCCTAGGCCGCTCTATTGTAGTCTCAAGACGTATTGTTACTTATAGTTGACAACAGCATATCTGCTCTTGACAATGCATTGCGAAGCTCCGGGCTTCCAAATATACTTTAAAGAAGTTAACTAACCTGAACTCGGACTTCAGGCAGGTTGACTTTCATTGCCAACTCCTCCCTGCTGTACACGTCGGGGTAGTGTGACTTCTCGAAAGCCCTCTCCAGTTCGTGCAGTTGGTAGGTGGTGAAGGTGGTTCGGTTTCTGCGATGCTTCTTCTTGTCAGGAGACATGGGTCCTGCACCGCCGTGACTACTGGTGACACCCCCTGGCTCCCCCGGTCCTCCACCCTCCTCGTCACTCTCCCCCTGGTACCTCCTCTCCAGCTCCGTCGACACGGTCAGTGGTGTGTCGGACGAGTTGCAGCTGTTCTCTCCTGAAATGGAAATTAAAAAAAATGTTACTATTTTATCTTAATAGTCCGATACTTTAGTCAAAAGTGCGACATCTCATATATATATACAGCCAAAATATACTGTGACTATAGTACGTCTTTTATTTAGTGATGAACGTTGGGAGAAAAAGACGATCAAGAAAGCTCTTTCTTCCGTCAGATTTTTAACCCCTTCACATCAAGGTCTTAACGTTACATTCAACTACGGAAAATATCGTCACTAATGAAGTTAAAATGTGTAGGGCAAAGAATAGTGCTAAGAGATTGAAGACTTAAGTCTAATGTTGATTAAGTTTTAGACCTTTTTCTCATGCGGTCTCTTTCAACAAGCACGTAAATGATGTCAAAATCCCGGCTACGTGAGTCCAACCGCCGGGAGAGTGAATGGGAGAGGTGTTACATTGAGGTGGATTCAACTAATGGACATGTCATCACCGAGTAAAGAATGATTAATCACGTGACCTGTGACCTCTAGAACAATCAGAGGTCACAGAGAAGGTGACGAGGTGTGACTCAAGTAGGGAATATTAGTCTCCACCAATTAGTTAGGCAGCTAACTGATGATGGTAGATGTCAACGGTGAAGAAGTGAAGGGACTAACTGGGAATTACGAGGTTTTGATTTAATGATATGGAGGCTAGTGATTTTTCTGTTTTGCCGAAGTGATTTTTTATTTGTATTATCAATTGTTCTTTTTTCACGAGAATGGCCTAGCCCAACCCTTTAAAACATAACTTTCCTGATGATGGATAATCTTCCCAACATTAACGATTCCTAAAGGAAATGAGAATTCTTAACGGACTTCTTACAGTACTGAGACAGCAAAGATTTGTTACGAGGAAAATATGGAGTCGGTGATAGATTCGATCCTTAAAAAGTTACAATCTAAAAGAATGAAATGAGAGTTTCGTTTCCGATCCCACTCTCTCAGATCTTAGTCCACCGATACGTCACAAAGTAAAGCGAAGCAATATCCGATATATGAACTGCAAACACTGCAATTGCCTACAAATTGCAGCTCTCACTCAAAGACGACTGTCGAAGAGAACTGCAGTGAAACAACCTCAAAGCGTTGATTGCAAACCTAACCTCAACACAGACCAAAACAAAGCGCAGCCTAACCTACTCGGCTTCTGATTGGCCAGTCTTTCTCCTGCTGCAGTCTGATTGGTCCGGGATCAACCAGCAGGCCTCTGATTGGTCCAGAGTCAACAGTTTTTGGCGGGCTGGCGGGTAATGGTTCTGATTGAGCTGGTAATTGCTTGCTAACCTTGTTTATTGCTACACAAAGAGCTCATTGACTATGCTACAGCGCCGACTATCAGTTGCTCGCCCACTGTTTGTGTCACCTTGATTGCGAGCGTACCTTTACCGATTAACCGTAACTATTCTGCTGTTTATAAATAGTTATCCGATTAGTTCGTTTTATTAATTTCTGGGTTGTTTGACAGTGTGTATTTGGATATGGAACTACCAGTTAGCTGCGGTGAATTCCCTTTCGAAGCTAGTTTAAAACTTGAAACTACACCGACGAGTGTTTCAACTACCGACAGCTTCTAAGTGGAGACCGCCTCCTCCTGATTCACTTACTTTGTTAACCTATCAGAGCTTCAAGTGCCGCGGATCGTATCTGGTGTTAGTTCCAGTCTCGGCCGTCGGGCGGCGCTAGTGTAAGACGCTGGTTATTAACGAAATTATGCGGGAATACATTAACAACTCAATCAAACACTGACAGAGGGCGCGGCTGTCTACTTAACTAACGACCGGTCCAAGGCGTTTAATCATCTGTGTCGATTTTACAGCTTAATTCATGATCGGTTGTCGTCAAATACCGGAAAAAGGGGTTTATCTCAAAGCTCTTGTCCACGGTTAATGGTAATTAAGTGCTCAGACGTCGGTTTCAATCCTCGAGCACATCCGAGTCGGGGATTTGGTGTTTTTCTGTTACGATTGTGGGTTTTGTAAGGGATTGGAATTGTTGTGATTGCGCAAGCGTGTGCGTTCAGTGTGATTTGTTAATGCGTAAATTGTGTAAAGAGTGCGTTATTAGGGCTTAGGTAGTGCGCTATTTAACGCGATACTCACGAAGCTTGGATTTTCTCAACGACATTTTGAATTACATAACAATTAGGATGGAAAGTTATCAAGCTGGCTAAATGTCAACAGGATGTTTTGTTTCCATTATATTATGATTATATAACTACGCCTGCGATCGATCTCCATAAATTAACGAGGAATGAACAGAGCGTATTTACTTATGCTTCCTTATTGTATTGAGTCCCTTAGGTCTTGGGGAAACGAAAACTGTGAAAAGGTCATTCTTTCTATTAACTATTGTCAACTTTCAACCATAACTTTACTGACTATAAACCATTAAATCGTTAATTATTAAAGCTATAGCCAGCTTTGAACTATTCGGCAGCTCCTTTTCCCCCACAACGGTAGATTCCAGCCTAGAGAACCGTATTACCACAAATAATCAAGCACCCACAAACACCCAATGGAGTAGGGAAACAGATGTTGGAAACTGCTTCGAAGTTTTGTCGCCAACGGCGCGGTTGCCATTTCGTGCGGTACAGAGTGTCCCGTGTGGACGTCTGCAGCGACACTCTATTGTCTGTGGTAGCTGCCGCGCAGGCGCAGCCAGACCTCTCTCTCTATAATGGACCGGCTCTGACTGGCCAGCGCTATCTTAAAAGCATCTCTGACTTGTTTAATTGGTGCATTAAAGCCCGCCCCGCCCGCTGCCAAGATTAAACACTTTATTAACTCCACTACTGACTCATTACGGCTGCAAACATATCATCTGTCGACGGTTTTTGCCCTACACCTCTTATATTAAATGTCTCTGGTAGATGGACCGGCCGAGTGTCGGCCTGTGTTAGTTTTTCTACCGGGTGAGTGGCTATTTCATAATTATAATGCGTTGTTGAGTTAATTCGCCCTGTTTCGACACTCGGCCTGATTCGACAGTTTGAGGTTGTGACGGTTAGTGATTTGGTGATGTCGTGTTTTTAGTGCGTGTTTCGTTCGGGTAATTTTTATTGCCGGAGGTGGCACACGCGACTAATAAAGCACAACGTTGTTTGGGTTTAATTAGTTACCGCTAATCAAGAAAATTCTTAAACGAGGTTGTCATTTATTAGTTTTACTAGGGTTAAGATGTACTGTAAGATTATTTACGAAATTTTCGAGGCCAAATTATTCAACGACAAAATTTGAACAAAGCGAAGTAAACAACATTTTGAACTGCACACAATCTTCAGATTTTTAAAAATTTTGTCTGGTTTAAATTTTTACGTAAGCAACTATAGCCTGTTAAGTCGTCATGTAAAATTAATGTTATGGTACTTTAATGTGTATGTTTTACAAATTGGTCAACAATAAATTTGTTAAATGATAACCTTAGCTTACGTGGAAAATAACAGAAAGCTATGTGAACAAGTGGTCAGGGTGATAAGATATTCAAATTCTCGTACGAAATTATTATAAAGTATTTAAAAGTCAGCATAATTTTTCTTCCTGAACCATTAGGCTATTACTGAAACATTTGAAAACCTCAAAACCTCGACATAAATAAATACATTTTTTATTGCAAAACATTTCACAATGCATGGCAATCGTCAGAAAAGTTGATTGAACTAAAATTTTCCATTCACTCTCACATCTAAGTTCCTTTTATATAAACAATTTTTCCAATCTCTCTCTCTCTCATTCATTCGAATTTTCCCACTCTAGTCCCTAGTCGGTCAGCCAATCACCAGGTCTCCCAGTTAAACGCCATAAACTCGCCTATGTTATAAAAAGCTTGAGTGGACAACACATTTTTTAGACGAGCTTTGAATGCCTTGGGCACTAGTGCGTTTTTAAACGAATTTGGTAATTTGTTAAAGAGGCGAACACCTGCCTGAGAAGGTAAGCGCTCATGAACTACCGTCCTGTGTCTCCCAGTTCGATAGTTGTACTGTGACATTTCACAAGTAACAAATCAATCCCCCCCCATGTTAATAACCCTGACTTATCACAGATTCAGTCACGGCCCGTAACATAAGCTAACTAGTTTGGAGCTGTTTGAACACACTCTGGTGGCGGGCACGGGAATCAATTTGGCTTGACGTCACGCGAGTCGGCCATCACGTCGCGTGCGCTGTTAATGAAGTTACTTAGTGCTCGCTGCGCTCAATTATACACTGTTAGCTGTTAGTACACTGTCGTTAGAGGGCTGTGCGTGCAGCGTGTATGTCTGGCTATTTATTAGACGATTTGTTGTCCGATAATGCGATGGGTCGGTCGCTAATGCGATTTGTTCTCGATAAGTGGGATTTTGACGACTTACCGATTTTGAGGGGAAATGGTGCTCGATTATGTGTATGTTCGATGGATGATGGCCTTCGGTTCATGAACGGATTCTCAAATTAAAGTAGTGAAATGTAGGTGCTTGTAAGCTAGACACCGTTGAGTTTTCGTATTTTAACTGGACTTAGAAAATATGTTGAATAACTGGAAAGAATTCTGGGAGCAAGAAAAATCCTGTACTCGACCATTAGGTTTATTGTTGTAATGCGAAATGGGACATGTATTTAATATGGGACAAGCTATTTATTTTAAAAGTTTGACTGAGTTGTATTTATCGTGAGGTTTGCCTGCGTCCGTGGCTCAGTGAGTAGAGTCACGGCTTGCAAAGTGCAAGGTCGTGAGTTCGATTCCCGGCGCAGGCACAAGGGTTTGTACCGCTTTCCCTAAAAGCGTTTGTGATGCCCACAAACCCTAAGTTAAGTAACTCAGTAGAAATACAATTGGCGTAGACAGTAAAAAAGGTTATTACTGCTCTTATGTAGCCTACTAGAGTTAAATCAACTCTTAGTTATTAACATTGACATCGATGATTTGGCTACCGGTTATTTAGTTTCAAAACCTACACAACGTTTTGAAATGTATGCAAATTCGTGTCGTTATCAAATCATATTTAAAAGCTAAACCTAAATATTTTTATCCAAAAGTGAGGGGGTTTCGTACCTCTTGAAACGCTGTCTGGTTTTAAAATCGCGCAATGACCGGTAAACAGTTCATCGATTCGTATAATAACACCGGCATAATGATTTTAAACAATTAGTAAACTCAGAATGAATTAACTTTCGCAATATAACCTCACTACTGTTGATAACAGTTAGGGCAATGACTACCGGTACTTTGAAATCAAGGTGACACAAACAGTGGGCGAGCAACTGATAGTCGGCGCTGTAGCATAGTCAATGAGCTCTTTGTGTAGCAATAAACAAGGTTAGCAAGCAATTACCAGCTCAATCAGAACCATTACCCGCCAGCCCGCCAAAAACTGTTGACTCTGGACCAATCAGAGGCCTGCTGGTTGATCCCGGACCAATCAGACTGCAGCAGGAGAAAGACTGGCCAATCAGAAGCCGAGTAGGTTAGGCTGCGCTTTGTTTTGGTCTGTGTTGAGGTTAGGTTTGCAATCAACGCTTTGAGGTTGTTTCACTGCAGTTCTCTTCGACAGTCGTCTTTGAGTGAGAGCTGCAATTTGTAGGCAATTGCAGTGTTTGCAGTTCATATATCGGATATTGCTTCGCTTTACTTTGTGACGTATCGGTGGACTAAGACCTGAGCAGGGAGGACACAGGAATAACACTTTGGTTTCAGCAAATAGAAGTTCATATCATTGAATCGACTATGTATGCTGTTGTCAGAGCTCCGTTTAGAACTTTGACTTCAAACGTACAGGACAATTGTCAGGTTTTGAGGATGATATAGGTCTAAAGTGGCTTAGATAGTCTCAGTGATCATCTGATGATACCCGCATCAACTCCCACCATCGTTTAGACATATCAGACCATCACCTGCGTGGTTCTGAAGTCACTTTAAGCAGTTGGTCCTTGTATTTCCATTGGTCATTGGGCTATTAATTAATGACTTATTCTAAAGAAGAGTCGGCCTTAGTTTGTAACAAGACTACACCTCATAACTCATTACTCCCACTCATCACACTCATCCTTCACCACATATTTGCCTTAAAATACCCTCATGAGAGTGGTCGGCATCTCAAATAGTGATATAGTGATATAAAAACTTGATTTACTTTGATGGAAAATGTCTAAACTCAAAAACTGGAATGTAGATAATTTAAAACTTCTACCCACTACTACTAATAAACTCAACGAAATCAAATTACAGCACAACAGCTTTTATTAAATCTAGTGAAACCAGACACTGTTTGGCGTGGGGCGCTGTACCGCGGCGCTGCACGCGGCACGAAATCGAACCCAATTAGACGAAAGTTGGGCGCACGACACAATGCTGCGCCTTATTTGATCAATACGCGGGACAAATTAATACGCTGTCATTGAGTGTGTGAGCGGCCACGTGACCGTATGAATCAGCTGATTGCTACTTACAGATGTTATGAGCATTCACTGTAAACACTTGCGTCATTATTGCTGGGGCGCGATCACGTTTTCCGATCCGGTGAGCTTGTTGCGGGGGAATTTCGTCGATTGTGTTTTTACACTTTAAGGGTGTTTCTTAGGCTTTTGTTGCTTATAACTTGCGTTACGCTTCGGCCTTCGGCCACACTTTTTGTTTTATACTTGCATATGAGTCGCGAGGCTATTCGCTACGCTCGACCTCAGCTTTTCGTGTTGTATTATCACCCTAAGATTTACATGTTCTTTGGTAGCAATTGTTAATACATATAATTAAAATAAAACTCATTTTAAGTTTCATAACTCAAAACAATTAAAACCATTTCAAAATTGTCAAGCTTAATTCTTTTAACCAGCAAGGTTTTATTTTATTTCCTCTCCAATATGACTAACGATCAACCCACTTTTTTCATTGATATAAGAAAGAAAATACGTTGAAAATTCACTATGAAGGAAACTGACGATAATGTTTTTATTTTAGTAGTTTACGAGTATAACACGCTACAACAAATTCCCATAAAAATGTAATTACCCCAAATTAGATCCACATTCTACTTTTCAATTAAAAGTTAAATTACCATAATAAAAACACGCCTTTAAAATTAGTTTCCCTAACTAATCAACATTACAACCAAACCTTTTATTAAACTGTTATCAACAACTAAATTAACTTTCAATTATTTTCCCAAAAAAATCATTTAGTTTTCTAGTGAAGAGATAATTGATTGATTAATGAATCTAGTTTATAAACTCGCGAACATAAATACTCGTTTAATATAAATCAATTAGAGGGCTGGTAAAGTTATTTAGTATTAATTAACCATAAATTAGTATTTAATCACATCTGCAAATGCAATAATCCACATAGAAAGCTGGGCTGGTCTGCCTTTGATTCGGTTTCAGTGTTTATGTACAAAATATTATGTTAATTACAACAGTTAAAGGCAACCTAGGTTAGAACGCTACCACGTGCAGTTTAATTAACTTATCAATTAATCAATTTCCATGAATATCCACTAATTAATTTATTTGTAGTGTTTGCTCGATAAATCATATGCGCAGCTAATATATTTGTTTAATGTTTAGGTAATTAAATGTATAACAGACCATTTGTGTCGATTAAAAGCAAATAAGTTGAAATTAATTGTTTAACAAATATAATTTTTTCCTTTTCATTTGTGTTTGTTAGATCCGCTATAAATATAATTACAAAACACCTGTGACTATTTTTTTATTATTAAATTTTTAATTATAAAGCTTGAGAATAATCGCATGAAAATACTCGTTACACAATAATTTATGTATTTCAATCTTTACGTCAAAAGGTTTAATTGATAAAAAAGTTCTTTCATATTCTATTACTAATATGTAACAACTATAAAATTGTGTTTAAAAATAAAGAGCTTTGTTTCTATAATCATTTGTTATATTGTTTTTTGGCAAAATAACCCGTAACAAAAAGAGACAAAGCCAATTTAGTGGTCTCAGACAAAGTTCGCTGAACGGATTTGCATCGAAAGCCAAGTAAGCCTGTTTGTTTTTATTTATTTTTCACTCACGATCAATGTTCCAACAAAAAGACTTCAATATCAAAACAGCTGTGTAGAAATATTTTATTACTAACCAAAACACTCTTAGCCAGTTCTTGTGGTACCTGAGTGCAAATAGTTGAGAATAAATAGTAAGACTATTCCCCAAACTCTAAGGGGAACTATTCCCCAGACGCTTTGTAAGGGGAATAAAACAGTGCAAGTCCTAACACAGAACCTTGAGGTACGTCACAAATTCCCGTCAACATAACGCTCCCAAATCGTCACCAAGCTTCTGCGACTTCTCTCTCGGATAAACCACAGTTCTCTCCAAAAAGACTAAAGTCATACGTCCACCTTTTGTTGGAATTTACGGTGGGTAGGTTTTCGTCGTGGCCCTAAAACAGAACCTTGAGGCACGTCAAGAATTCCCGTTTGCCAAGCTTCCGCGGATTTTTCTCTCTTATAAAACACCAGGTGACGCAGCGAATTCAGTCCCTCACGTATCCAAGGGACCACTGGGCCAATTCCCCCGGTCTAATTGAGTCACGAGATTTTCGAATAAGAGGCTTTTTGTTTGGCATTAGGCGAGCTAATACGCAGCTGACAGCGGACGCTTGACGTCCCCCACTTTATTTCCCTAAGCTTTAAAAGGACCGCCACAGATTTTGACACTGATTTGAAGTGGGTTCTGGTGGTGGTTAACATTTTGATATTTTGACGGCGTCACAGTTTGTCGATAAGATTCGACTTTGATTCGAGTCGACTCAGACTTTCCTACCAGTGTTATCCGCTCGGGATCAATTAGATTCTTGTCCCGGTTTTTGTCGGGAGTTTATTGTTGTTGCATTTTAATATCAGGTTGGAGGAGTAGCACAAGGTTTGTGGGCATCACGTCGGCCATTTGGGAAAGTGGTACAGAATCATGTGCCTGTGCCGGAAATCGAACCCGTGACTTGTATACACCAACCCGTGACCTATCGATGTTCTCATTGGCTGTGACACTATCGAAAATAC
This sequence comes from Matsumurasca onukii, assembly GCA_018831715.1. Classification (NCBI taxonomy): domain Eukaryota; kingdom Metazoa; phylum Arthropoda; class Insecta; order Hemiptera; family Cicadellidae; genus Matsumurasca; species Matsumurasca onukii. The sequence goes on from CM032058.1 coordinate 91,786,350, forward strand.
TTCTTCAGGCCTGGTTTTTAACTGCTTAAAGGTTTTATGCTGTCTTCTTTGTTAAAAAACGGCGCGATTTGAACCGGAAGAACTAGACTATAAACAATTTTTTTATCTGCGAGAAGGTTCTTTATAGCGTTAAGTCAAACGATATTGGTATTGTCTAATGTACGTACCAAGGTCGAAATTTGGGCCAAACCAGCCAATGATGGTTTTTAAATTGGTATTTTAACCATACCCACACATTTAAACATCAATATTTTTACAGTATTCCAAATAATTAATCGTAATCAGCGTAGAATAGAGTGCCACCTATAAAAATATGCTTTCCTCATTGGTTTGTTGATGTAGTCAATATGATATATTTTTCAGGCAAGTTGTATATTTTAACTGCAACATTGTCCCACAATAAGGAAAATTCACTCCCGACCAGATCTACAATAAAAGCACAATTAACAACCCTGTGCCCCCGTGGCCTGGCTAGTATCGATTGTACGGCGGTGCGGGTGGCAGCTCTGACTTACGGCTTGTTTAGGCCCATGTCACAGTTATCACGTGTTTTATAGCCCGCGATAACATCACTTTGACAAGTGCACGCACACCTACCCTCACCCCCTCACCGCTCACCCCCTAGCTCACAGGGCTTCATCAATTACGAACTCAGGCTTTACGCAGACACCGTGGCGATCTGCGGGCAGAATACTAGCCACTAGGTAGGTTGCTTTTGCCCCTGAAAACAAAGCCAACCTATAATCTGTGGAGAGTCATCCTCAGTAGCTGGTTGACTGGCTGATACCAGCTACTGAGGATGACTCTCCACAGCGAGATCGAAACGTTTAGCAGTATTTGTATTTCAACTGTGACGCGGTGTAAACCGGAAGCCTTAGATATTAATGATGACACCGGCCGCGAAAGCTTAAGAATTAAGATTATAATCTAGTTCTTCCTATTCACACCGCGTAAAAACGTCATCACAACTAGTTTGAAATATTTCAGTCTCGCTGTAAAGCCGACCGAAACTGACAGCTGATATTCAGTCACTGATTGGTTGAAACTGAGATACTTGCTGTCTGCTGTCCTTTGGGTTACAGGTCTGCCAACCGTCCATTGGAGCAGGGATGCTCACACACTATCGAAAAGACTTCTTCAGAACTGGTTGCTAGCTTCTGGAAAGTTTAATGCTATCTTTTTTGTTAAAGTTATTATCATTTTTAATTATTTCAATGGATATGTGTTACAGGTTGGTTTCTGTGAGGATGAACTTTGGCAGCAGACTGACTTGTGCTTCTAAAATCAGGTAAGATTTAAAGAGCCAATGCTGCTTTATCAGAGTGTTACTTCTTTAGACGGGTTTTGAAGCTGTTTAACTTACAAATACAATGTTTCTCGCTGTTTTCGGGTTCCCCCCAGCAAAAGATTAGCTAGAACAACGTACCAACATAAAACCCTCAACACATCTGCTCACCAAAGTCACCCCTCCCCGCCAGTGGCGCGAAGACGTACTCTAGTAGCAATGAGCAGATAGAAGGGTGAGAGACAAGCTAATGGTACAAATGAAAACAGAACGTTGAAGTAAGATTTATTTAAAGGCAATAGAGTGAAGAGGGGTAGTGGCAGTGGAGTGGTTAGGGGGTGAAGGGGTTGAAACGTGAGCGGGGAGGCATGCGCATGGACCCCAACACCTTCTCTACCCTGTCAGCATCCAGTGGCAAGAGTGAGAATTTGGGGCTTTTATTAGTGTGCACCGCCTAAGGGTCGCCGTCACAGGGTAACGGGTCAAAATACCCAGGTGGAAACTGAATTTCAACTAGCTCGAAATTTTGTTAATTATTTGTAATGTTGATGTAAACTTCAAAAACATAGTCACAAGCGCTACCGGGAGTGCCCTTTTTGACTACTGTACAGGTCCCATCTTTTGTCTAAAATTTCCTCGGGGTTTGAATTTTTTTGTCTTATGTGTTTCTTTTCTTTAAGTGAGTTTGTAGCTAAGTGGTCCCAGCCACTGCTTAAAGCAGGGAGGTGCCGACAACGCCTCTGGCGTAAAAGAGCAAAAAGTACATCAAGTAACTAGTTTGTTCACATAACAATTTTTTGATAACAATTGAACAAGTAAGATTATATTAAAAAAGGTACACAGAAGAAAAAGTAAGATTATAGTTAAATGAACATTTGTTGACATGAATAAGGACTTCATAAAGGTTGTAACTCACAATTAGGAGTTAAAAGAAATATTTCTAGCGTTTACTTTTAAGAAATTCAGAATTTCAGGTGTGTGAGCTTCTTATATACAACTCAACAGTTCGGGCTCTGTCTGAACCAACGGTTTTAACATAGAAATAAAGCTTTGTTTAAAGGGCGTAATTAAATTCATAATATAACCACAAATTACTAAATGACTGAATATGCAACATAAACTTAAGTATTACCAGCTTAGTAATCATAGATTTTAAATTTCACGATTGGTTTTACTATCCCTCATAATTTTTAATTGTCACATTAGTGTGGATTTTTGTTTAGTTGTGGTTATAAGTGATGAAATCTACAATGTTATGGACTGCTTAAACTTTTAGATTTTTCAATTTAAACCTGATGTGAAGCTACTGATAAATACTTTAATACGGGAATGAAAATATATTTCACGAACTGGCACGACATTAATGTAATTACAATTTAATTTATAACTTTATAAAGTAAACTTACATTTTAAACTCTAACGTTTTAAAACACTCAGCGTCCACACAAACTTGGGTTGAATTCAACAGCCCAAATTCTAACAAAATTCATAACTTCCAACCATAGCCACCCTTTGAAACAAAGAAGGGTGACTCAGACCTAACAACATCAAAACATTGTTGAAACAGCGTCTGAAAGTTTCATGAAATAAGTGTTGTTTTAACGCAAAGTGGGCTTTACACGACCAACACGCGAGAGTTGAAACTTAAACATTAAACAAACCTGCCTCACTCATCATACTTTAGTTTTCATCAACTCAAACATTTGTTCAGGTTGTTGAGCATTTGTTGTTGGGCTGAATGTTTGTCGTAATTTAACCACTGTTTTCTGAGAAGTTACAAAGATAAACATATCGTGTTTTACGCTATTTTTCAATGAGCCTTTGGTTACGTGCCTAATTTTACAACCACCGATGATTATTGTCCATTTTATTTGTACTTGTTGATGTAACTTGCAAATGTATAAGTTTTTTTCTTCAAAACTAGATTAAAAATCTAAAATAGTATATATTTTACTATAAATACCTCATTGCCTGTAGGTCCTAAAGATGTGTTGAAACTTTCACACGATGCATTTCGGGCATAAGTTGCCCATTTTCAAGGGTCTTCCTTTCTTTTTTCTTCTTATCACTAAATAGTTTATATACAAGGCTTTTACTTCTCTCCAGCTCTTCCCTTCTCTCTTGCCTTCTTCCTTGACTGTCCTTCTCCAGGTCTTCTTTGGTCTTCCTCTCCTTCTCTGACCTTGGGGGTTCTAACTTAGAGCCTGTCTTTGCACGGCGTTTTCATCTTTTCGAAGGGTATGTCCTATCCACTTCCATTTCCGTGTTTTGATTTGGTTGTCTATGGCCTCTTCCTTTGCGGCAGGCCACAGGTCTTTATTAGAGATTGCATTCGGCCAGTAAATATTTAAAATTTTCTTAATCACTGATTTACAAAAACTTGAAGTCTGTTGGTAATAGCTAGAGAAACCTTCCAAGTTTCACAATCGCAAAGCAAAACTGCCCTAACTGTTTGTTTGTGTTGAATATTCGTAGCTTAGTTTTTCTTGAGATCTCCCTAGCTCTCCATACTGGGTACAGTTGTACGAAAGCGGCGTTTGCCTTTCTTTTATGGGTAGACACATCTTCATCTGCTCCCCCCTCTTGTTAATACACTGCCCAGACATGTAAATGACCCCACATCTTCTATTTCCTTTCCATTAATTTGAAACATGTCGTTATTTACTGCATTAAAATCAACAAACGTATCATTATTCACACGGCCGGATCAAACTGAAACTCCCTGTGAAGTTCCCAGAGTGAAAAACGACTCATTTGAAACGTCCGTAAACAAAAAGCGACGAGAGTGCGTTGCGTTTTGTATCAGATGCAATCTATTTATTTGCTCAAGCGGTACACGTATGCAAATCCCGCGTTTGCGGGACGCTTTTTGGTTTGCTCTGCGCCGAGTGGTTCGGGCTGCGCTGATGAAAAAATACAATTTGCATGGAAACGATCTGTACAAGGTGGTGGCGACTAATTGAAACGATTACTGCAAATGCAGCGGTGAATTGCGCTCGTTGTCGTTGTTTCTTTTGCGCGTGTCCATCATCGTTTGTCGTTCAACGATGCGCTCCGGCGCGCACATTTCTGATCAGAACGAAAGCAAACAATCTACCGGCGCTGGGAATAACAGGTGGAAATTGGAAAATGTTTGGCTGGGGAGATATTAGCGAGTGTAATCGAAACGTAATGTACACGTTTTGGACGTTGGGCGGTCGTTTTCAAACGTGTTTCGTAACAGAACTTTCAACCTGAAACTGACAATTACAGAATCTCTTCTAGCACTTTTGTATCAAACGTTTATGTCAGATTGAAAAATCGTAATAATTAGCTTAAGATATTTCGGTCTCGCTGTGGAGTACCATCTTCAATCACTTAAACTCAGATGCGTGCTGTCAAGTCAAAGTCAAAGTAAAAAACCTTGTATTATATTGGTGATTATCATCTAGTTTTGGTAATTCTACCTCTATAGTTTTTACGGTCATTACAGTTTCCAATATATACATGGCATAAACTGTTAATACTTTTAGCTTTACAAAATGTTCTTTGACCGAATCAAGATCACCAAGATTTAATTTAATGCTTAGTGCTTTCTTTTGAAGCACCAAGATACTATTTAAATTGAAATTACTCGTTGCTCCATATAAAACGATTCCGAAGGCAATATGTGAATTTACATGGGCATAGTATATTAGTTTTCATGTTTCAATTGAGCACAGTTTGGACATTGTTCTTAAAATATAAAGTCCGGAAGAAATGTTGCTTTTTAAAGCTTGAACATGGTCTGTCTGCTATCCTATTGGTCACAGGGATACCAACTGTCTCACTGGTTGTGACACTATCGAAAATACTTCTTCAGGGCTGGTTGCCAGCTTTTACAGTCGAGGGAGGCTGGTTTTTATAAGCTAATATATAACAATTCTCCAAATTTTACAATATTGGGAGACCTAGAACGTCTACGTTGGAACTATAAAAACTTCGTTGTACAAGAACACCCGTTTAACAATTAACTCAAACTCATTGCTTACAAAATTATTTATAACTGTATTCCAATGTTTGTTAACTTTTAGTAGTCTGAACAACGACACATTTGTGTACAGAAATTTCCAGTTATTGGAAAATCAAGCTAAATGGTCCATTCAGGATGAAATTAAATTAAAAGCTGTCAAAAAACTACCGAGGGTTGACACTTAAATTGGATCCATTCAGTCAAGTAATTGGATTATTGGTCGAGTTTGATTTAATACGAATCAAACCTTTTTCACTGCAGACCATCATGCATTTGCTTCATGCTTTTAATAGTTTTAAGCATGGTTTTAAACATTCAGGCTGTTTTTTGTATGCTAAAATTATTCTCTACGCGTTTTTCATTGCAATGATAATGCTACAATACAATTATTTGAAGAACATAGAACTAGAATAATCGAGTTCTATTAACGAAGTAACTATTAACTACTTTAGTTGTATTTGCCTACCCGTATGTCACGCTTTCTCATCATTAGAAAAAGTAAAAAAGGTAAAGTTTGTCTTGTTTAACGAGGTGAAGTTAGGACTACAAAGTCCTCTCTACCACTCAACCTCGACTTTTACCTAGCGTCACTGTATAGTCAAATTGTAAGTGGTGACTGCGGGGATCGAACCCGCGCCACCGGAGTGATGAGCTCCGGAGTCGCGCACGATACCAATCCGCCACGGATCCACTAAAAGTAATATTTACTTTGATCTACAGTTCTATTTTTATGACTAAGTTGTAAAGTTTGCCTTGTTTCACTTGGCGAAATTAGGACAACAAAGACCTCTCAATCACTCAACCTTTACCTTGCGTTATTAAAGAGGTGAAGATTCGACAACAAAGACCTCTCAACCACTCAACCTCGACCTTTACCTAGCGCTACCACATAGTCACTTAACGAATTGTGTATTATGTATTGCTCCTGTTTGCGTTACTTTGCTTTGTTTTGTGCTCCCTTCCTTGTACCTTGGTTGTTCATGTCTAGTACGGGCTGGCGAAAAGCCGGCTGTATTTGTTTTATATGAAGGCAGTGCTGTGTTGGCGTCCAGCCCAGGAACGCGTGGATGCCTTGGTCCAGGGGGGTGAGCTTGGAAAAAATGTGAAATCGTCCAGGATTTTTCATGTTTCTTAGATTAGGTTTTAGTTGTAGGAATAAAAGTGCACTATTCATTAATAAAACCATACAGCACTACTTTCTGAAAGACCAAAAAGAATATATTTTTTAAACACTTCTGACCGCTGAAGAATAAATTTAAAATGAATTAAACGGAACCTCTAATCAGGCATTTGCCTTAGAGGCCCTAAATTTCCTTTGTTTATGTTTATTAGTTTGTAGCAGTGAGTGTATATAGTTATGTAAATTAATTATGTTAAATATAATTTGTGAACAGTTCTTAATTTTAGTTTTAAATAGTTATAATTGGCAAGTCACCTTCTGAGAAGATTTATTGTGGTCTACAAACTTGTATGGATTGTAAACTGAATTTGTTGAATTTGAGGAAATAAATCAATTTGTATTTAAATATAATGTTACCGAAAAAAAAAAAGTAGTGACTTTGGGAATCAGACCCATGCCACCAGAGTGATGAGCTCCGGTACCGATTCGTGGTTGTGACGTCACGGTTTCATTAAAGCGTTCAAAACGTCAACCCACTTACAAATCTAATATATCCCACACAGTTGACACAAGTTAACCAAGGAAGAAAACAAAATTTCGCTTTGAAGCGGCGCTCGTCACAAAATGGCCGCGACTGAGGCCCTCGGGCGCAGAAAAGCAAATAAGAAAAGTGAAATAAATTAACTGCGCGGGGGGCGGACAAGAGGGAAGTAATTCGTTCTGTGATATTGTTTCTTATTTACCCGAGCCGACTCACTTTGATTTCGAATGTATCAGGAGTTAATTAAATGGAATCAGTGGGCCGGCGTAATTCACCCCCCGGCACCCCGAGTCACCCCTGTAGATACAGGGTGTGTCGCAACCGCGGTGTGTGGCTTTCACTGGAGACGAGGCGAGCTTCGTCACAACAACAAGCTAAACTCTTTTCAATTTTTTATTTATTTGACTTCTAAATATCCCTTATTTAATTGTATTCATTATTTATAACTTGGCTCTTCTCATGTGCTATTAGGAATACAGGGGTATTCAAAAAGAATGTTTTACTTTAATTCTTCTGTAACCTTTATAGTATGAGTGCTTCATGAATAATTCATATATGGTTAAAAAGAAGAAGTTTCAAAGTTTTGTTTACATATACTGAGAGGTAATTTTCGCTTTTAATTACCAACAAGATGGCTGCCCATTCTACGCAAAATATTTTGCGTTCTTGAATTCCCAAAAAGCCGGTCAGTTCAGTTCAGCGAGAGTTTCGTCGTAGATTTGTGATTTCCTCGTGAATTTCTTTTGTAAGGCTATGTAAGGGTGAAAGGTTTACGTACCCATTTTGACAAAAAATCTAATTGATCTGCAGAACCGTATCAGAGCTGCAGTAAATTCCATAAATCAATCTTCGGGAAAAGAGTTTGATTTTTGACTAGATTTTTGCCGAGCAGTCAGGGGATGACATGGAGGCATTTATAGAAGTGAACCAAGGAATACAAACTTTGAAAAGTTCTCTTTTTACTAGTATTTAAATTATGTATATCTAAGTAATAATTAATGAAGGAGAGTCGTTTGAAAGTAGGACATTCTTTTTGAATAACCCTGTATAATTCGTTGAATATACAACAACTTTGGATTTAAACGTGGTCTAACATGTGGTCGGAATGTATGCGCATTTTACTTGGTGCAAAACTACTTGTTATAGGAAATAAATAATAATTTTATTTGTTTTCTTGCACATTTTTTACTGTGTATAATTTAACGTGGTTTGTTAATCAAGTCGAAACATACTTTTTCACTTAATTGTTTTTCATTCAAACAAGCTGTTCAGTGTGTTTGTATTATCACATAATCATTTCATTATAATTCATTAAGCTATACGATGCTTCAGCTATTTTATACATTTTTTATATTTTTTAATGTATACAACCGTGTCATGTCAGGTCGTTTTATATTATGTTCCACATTTCTTTTCATCTGTATCGATAAGCACTGCTTTTATATCGAAATGTTTGTCTTTTCTAAATACGTTACATAATTTTAAAATACTCTATGATAAACAATGACCCATTATAAGTACAAAATACATTATATATACTGATAGTTTTATTAAAACGAACCTTTCTCTATGTAGTATCGATAGCAAATTTAAAACTATCTATCCTTTTGAATGTATTTTGAATGCATTTTACACCAACCGAGTCAAGACCTTTTATATTTTGTAAGTGCGTCGACCGATAAAATAAGCTCTAAGTTTCATTTTACATGAATGTGATATTTAATATTGTATTGAACCTATATTATTTCTTTTAGATACGGTATATAATTGAATTAAGAAACATTAACCAGTCAAAACTTTCCTGCACTAATCTGATAAACTAAACAAGGCAGACTTGTTGGTTTTTATTTAAATCCAATTTTTTTGTGTTAGCTCAAAAACTGTTTTCATTTTTACAGTTATACGACACATTTTCACCGCCTAAGCGTGCCTGCCTGCGTGTAGATTTGGCAACACTGCGAGGTTTGCGCAATGGCGGCTGCACAATATACAGGGTGTGAACTCAAGGGTGCATTACATTACCCAGCATCCCCTGCGCGGCTGCGAGGGGAGGTGTTACACAAGGGAGAGTCCTGGCGCTTACCTTTCTGGTTTAGCACTTTGCCGTTCCTGTTCCTCACCGCTGAGTTTAGTGTACAAACTACACTGTCTTGTGGCTTTTGCAATCAATGATCTTGTTTGGAAGAATAGTGGGTTTAAAATGTTTATTTCAACAGCAGTTAAATACGAAAATGTGTTATCTGTAGACGAATTTTTCTACTAAAGGTGTGAATTTTTCTGTTGGAAGATTGAAGTCCTACGTACAAGTGCTATACCGTAACTGAGAACCGACCGCACATTCTTCTGATAGAAAACACTTTAATTAATTTAAGTTGATTTCAGTATTTTAAAGACTTTCCGTAATTAATAAACCTAGTCTGTTAATGTCTATCGTCACATAGAATGAAAGTGTTCACCAAATTAGACGTTTCAGACGACCAACAGACGTTTCTTTCGTAAATTAAGTTTCATTACCAGTGAAAGCTGTAGGAAGTTGCATTTTTGGGGGGCGTTTTCCCAAAAATGGGGTTTCACGCAACAAAAACATTATTTGGGATTAGACTTTGACGACACTATATAAATATTTATGTCGCCGTAGCCAGGCCAAGATAGCAACGGAAAATCTTTTTCGTTCTTTGGTTTTGGTACTCATTTTGGGAACATTGACATACTTTTTTATATTAAGCTTCATCGGAATCGGATTAAAAATGCAAATGTATAAGTGTCAACCCAATACTACCGTAATCACCCCTCTCTCCTGAGGAGTATTTCCTGTGTAAATTATTCGCTAGTAATCACGGTAGCGCTTATGGCTGCATGTCTCCTGTGTTTTATAGTACCGGTAGTTAAACCCCGTTGATTCCGCTGTTATGTAGACATATACTAATGTACCTACTAAAGGAAAAATCTACTACTTTGGAATTTTACTTTTGGCCTATACGATGAACCTTTAGAAAGTAGAGACCCTTTTTCTTAAAAAAACTTTACTATCTCCCATAAGATTTAAAATTTTATGTCTTAAAAATACTCTATTTCAACTTGTATTTGTACATAAACTACAGTTGACTTTTGAAAAACGTCAGTGTAACGTAGAAAATTGGTTTAATTTTTTAATGTTTTTCCAATAGAAATATCACACCAATTTACCGGGGTAAGCTTCTGCAAAAACGCTAACACCCTTAAAATATACCTGAGACCCAAAAGAACAATGTCTCGAACTTTTAACGGCCCAAATTTCAATAAATATGACACTACATCACGCACTCGTTGACAAAAGGTGAACATTAGATTGCAACTTAAATATTCAATAACCTCTGCGCAGATCAAAGTTCTTGGTCCGTTGGGATATCAAAGAGAAGCATTTGAATAGAGCCATTCCAAGACGCAGCGGGGGACCTGCTGACTGCTTCTGTAGAGGACAATAATGGCTCAGTGGCCAATGCAGAAATTGAGTCTAATGTATTCATTCTTCTTGATGAAACAGTCTTCTCACTATTTCAGATGCCGACCACTCTCATGAGGGTATTTTAAGGCAAATATGCGGTGAAGGATGAGTGGTAGTAATGAGTTATGAGGTGTAGTCTTGTTACAAACTAAGGCCGACTCTTCCTTAGAATGGGTCATTAATTAATAGCCCAATGACCAATGGAAATACAAGGACCAACGGCTTAACGTGACTTCCAAACCACGTAGGTGATGGTCTGATATGTCTAAACGATGGTGGGAGTTGATGCGGGTATCATCAGATGATCACTGAGACTCTCTGAGCCGCTTTAGACCTATATCATTCTCAAAACTGAATGTCTTCGGGCCCTGTTTCGTATAAATTACTACTTTCAGAAAACCCTAAATAGTAGTGTTGAATATAGTAATTGGAGTCTACTAAAATTTTATTAAAAGTAAAGTTATATAAATAAAAGCTCTTCTTCCAATTTTAATATTTATAAAACATTAGTTAATCAGTTTGGAGTCAAAATATTTATGTTTTATAAAAAAACGTATAACTTTAAATTCTACGTTTTATTAGGAGCCCCAGGTGATACTTTCACAAGTCACATGGTGGTTAGCTATTGCGTCAGCCATACTGGATTAAAAAACAACAAATGTCTAAGCAGGTTCAAGTTGGCCTTTGTAATGAAAAAACGTTAAATCGTAAGTACGAACCTGAATAAAACACGCAACGACGTAAGAAATATTTCAAAATTAAATGATTGAATACAATTAATAACTTAAACGCGTTTCCACCCTCCCCTCAGCCACTAAGGAGCCCGGATACATGCCACTACAGATGGGGAGATAGCTGCTCCAGGTAACAGCCAATTAATTGGTTAAGGGCTTGTCGTCTTACACATTTGCATAAGGCTCTGTTATCTGATATAACATGAACACCTTAACCCGACCAATTATTCCACACTTGGTCAGAAATTAATGGTCGAGTTTTCCCACTACTCTCTTGCTGGGCTCCAAACTTGGGATATACTGTACGTAAAATGGTAGTGAGTCAATGAAAAATTCGTTTAATTTTTTTCTTTTGGTGAAAAATTGTTACGTGTTAGCGGAACCGTGGCGGTTTGGTTTCGCGCGCGACTCCGGAGCTCATGATCGGGTTCGATCGCCGCTGTCACCACTTACAATTTGTTAAGTGAATACACGGTGACGCTAGGTAAAGGTCGAGGTTGAGTGGTAGAGAGGACTTTACAGTCCTAACTTCGCCTCGGTAAACTAGACAAACTTTACCTCTACTTTTTTCTTTCATTAGTGTTAAGTACAACTAACTTATTTTGTTTTTTTAATTTAACATCTCTGATGGTTTAGTTTTATAAAATTTACAATATAATTTAATTATCATCTTTCATGAATAAGCTTTTTTAACAAAAATAAGACTTTACAGTGTATTTGTGATATAAATTTGTTAAACATTTTTTGTATCTGTGTTATTCATTTAATCATAACTCATTCTAAAAACTCATAATTTTTATTCATTTATTGTTTAGTTATGAACTGATACTATATCGTATGAAAAATTCTTTTCCGGGTGAAACTACTAAAATATATATTTAAATTATACAAATACACTATTGTATGAAAAATTCTTTTTCGGATGAAACCACTGAAATATAAATGTTAGATATTATAATATAAATATTTTAGTGGTTTTATCTAAAACATTTTCATTTTGGCTAAACACTCAAGCTTAAAATTGAAAACATAATTGTATGATTTAGCACTGTTTTGTAAAGTTTCGGATAAATAAATGTTTTCTGATATCATTTCTGATTGATATTACAGATTCTCAATACATTTATTTATAAAGCGTATTTTTATAAACCATTTCTAGTGTGGGTTGTAATGTTTTAGTGAAAAGTTGAATTCTCAATAGGCGACTATATACTATGTATTTTCCTGTTGTAATTAAGGTTGGGAGTGGCTGTTACATAGTATGATATTTTACGTCTAGTTTATGTTTGATAGTATAAATTTAATGTTTATAAAGTCAAACATAAATTAAATGTAAATTATCATATATGTTGTAGATAATTTAAAGCTATGGTTTCCTAGAAAAGCGGTGACCGTTCTTACGCCTGTAACATTACGGTGAGGTTTTTAAAAATGCTTTGGTAATGACCACCGCTCTTTAGAAAAACACTTCCATATGATTACATTTAAAAAATGTATCCCCATCATAATACGGCCGTAAAATAGCAGTTACCGTTTTATATGAAACCATTGTTTTAATCCACTCTAGCTCAAAACAAAATATTATTTCCCCCTACAAAACAATTAAACTTATGTTTATAAAGTCAAAAATGCTATGGTTCTAATTATTCAGCCATGGATTCCTAGAAGCAGTCCTCAAAAGTAAAATGAACAGCCATGACATAATGAGTTGAAAAAAGTCACTTCCGGTGTCGTAAGAAATTCGCTAGGATTCACGGTAGCACTTGTGTTATACGATGTGATCTGTGTTATACTTTAAGCTTATAACACATCAAAAGAAATGTTAATTATATAGCTAAAATTAACATGCTCTGTTATGTATAAGTAATACAATGAGATACACCTTTCGGTTCGTCCGTTTAAAAAGAACATTTATAATTTATTATTAAAACTATGAATTTTGTCGAAATAAATTTTAAATAAAGTAAAATAATATTTAAAATGTTAATAAATGATGCCTTTCGATCAGCAAAGCTTCGTCGGATAACCTCAATCCATAACAATCCAATATTCTAGCATAACCCTCAAGATATGAATTTTGTTTTATGATTAGCTTTAATGTTAATATTAGTTAAATATGTTGATGGGTTTCTATTTAAATAGTTTTCTATTGCACAAACAAAGTGAAAGAAACAAGTCTACATTTGAAAAAAAGATGGCTTATATTTCGCCATATTTCGATTGGCAATACCCTAAAATATTGAAATATTTTCAAAATAAAAAGTTTTTGAATTGAAATATTTAAATAGTTTGTAACGTCAAGCTATAATCTTCGGGCAAATAACAAATTATTAGTTAATATACAAATTATTATACTTTGTGCTGTTTTTAAAAGAAAAAGGAAAAATACAAAGTCACTAGTAACAACCAACTATAGAAAAGGACTAAACATGTGAAAGTTTTAAAGGAAACTTAATTCATAATATGATTAATTATTAATTATTTGAACCCATAAACTCACATAAACCGTAAAACGAATGTTATTTGTATAACACCAGTGATAAATGAATAACAACGTACGCTTGCCTTTTTCTGTACATTTTTTATGTTATATATAACTGTGTACACTTATATTCATGATACATTATCTTATTATGTCGTTTGTCAATGTAAATCAAATGAGTAAATTTGAATTCTATATGTGATAATTACTACGTTCTTAATACAGTATATAATTTACTTTAGATGATCTGTGTAGCATTTTTATAATTATATCATTTTACTTTTTGTGATGATTTGTTCACATTGTTCGGGACTTTTAGTAAATACAAAAGTTAAAGTTCTAAACTATACTAAAATTGTTCAAGATTAAGGGTGCGCTTCAGCTGCGCGGCGGCGCTTCAATGCAAGGGTTTACGGCGGCCCGTTTTTCACCTTTCAAAATAATGTTTACATTATTGAACATGATATAGGATGAAAATAAACGCTTTCCGACGCGTATAGAGCGATTTTTCATTATTATGCGTTTTAGGTGTAAAACATGGAGTTGAAAAGCACTAAAACATGGACAGTTTCAAATTGTTTTGTGAAACTATTTAACAACTTATAAAAATTCATGTTCCATACACGTGATGTCAGAAAACCCCTCTAGTTTCCAAATATATCATGTTCAATGATGTAAAAATTCTTTTAAAAGGTAAAAACGGGCCGTTATAAGCCCTTGTAAGCGTTTGATTTGACAATCAGCCCGCATAAATTGACAGAAGGCCCGTTGCGCTACGCGGTGTAAAGTGGTCCTTGGGTGGACGATTTCAGCCTTTATCTTAGGTGACCACTGAGGCGGACCCTTAAATATACAAATAATTTTGTCTGTTTCTCATTTTACTCACCACTAGACTCGTTGCCCTGCTGGCCATGCTCCTGCGCCTCCCGGCGTATGCCGAGGATGCTCTCTATAGTATGATGCTTGGGAGGACTCTGGTGCGCGGACTTCTGCAGCAATCCGAACGCAGTGACGGCAGCGCGGTGTTGCTGGATCAGCATATCCAACTCGTGGCGTCTCCCCTGGTCCCGTGGATCCTGACCGTCTACACCGTCCATCGCGAGCACGTACACTGACTCGAGCAGCTCGCCGAGGCCATCAGCTCGGGGGGCGGAGCGCGCCTCGCCCAATCGCAGCGCTGCGCGGCGTCGCCATGACGACGGGCGCGGGAAGGGGGTGTTTGGGAATGCAATAATGGAAGCAACAACCGAGTGGGGTGTTTTAAAAGCCGGGAGGGAAGGACCACAGTCTATTATTGTGTCGGGTTATTCGCTAAACTGACTGGACTGACTCTGTGGCGGCTCCTGACTGCTTGTTGATGATGATGCCCGGATTTTGCCACTTCTGTAACTAGTCTTCGCCCTCCGGCATGATTAGCGAGCTTTTGTGCCTCTTCACTTCTCAATAAGACGAAAGTCTGACAAATCAAAAGCTTAAATCGGTATTTTTTCATGTATATCAATTTCTTTCTTAGGTGCCACTTTTGATCACTCCTTTTACCTATAATCTAGTTCTTCCGGTCCACACCGCGTCAAAATAAATCAGTTTTAGCCAATTAGTGACTGAAGATGGTACGCCACTGCGAGACCGATATATTCATAGAGGCGGCATCTACCCGGGATAGGGCACTCAACATAGGAATTTTTAAACTATGTGTTAAGAAGTCTAACGTACTAAAAAGGTAAAGTTCACTGGAAGCGTAGAGCCATTAATTCTGCAGCATGAAAAGACAAAAACGTAAAACCCCATTGCCAAATTAAAGATTTAAAACAAAAAGTCGCACACAAATATTTCTGTTTTTTTATGTATATGTAAAGTGGTTAGTAACAATCTTTTTCACATGCGGTATTGTGTTTAGCTCGGTGTTATTATTTTAATTTTACACTTACATACTTGATAAACTTATATACTCTTTATTGAGTTGCACTAAGCAATGTACAACGTTTGAAATCGTATGGAATTCTTGAAAGGAAAAAGCAAGTTTGGACACAAAGAAAGACTAACTTTCCAGACGGCGTTGACGAAATATTAATAATACGGATATTTGTTTTTAAATTGTGTCCATAAAGTACGGAAAGTCTTTCCAAAAAGTAACCAATGTTAGTAGTGTGGAGGAAAAGAACCTAGAGCTACAATAGCTCCACTTCACAATACAAGTTTAGCGAGTCGGGGGCGCAACTGTTCAAAGCACACCGACACAGGAAACGTTCAAAAAGAAATAAACCGCTTTCAATTCCATCTGCACAGTTAGGGTCTACAGCGAATAGAGCCATCAAAAGTAACTTAATATTAGCCATTACTTGCGTTTCAACTGGCAAAGAAACTCGTGTAACAGCAGTGTGTGTGTGGGGGTTGATTTATCCCCTCCCCACTGTACAAAACTGCGGTTGACACTCCACAGATTTTGCTGCCAGAACAACCAATTACGATCAAGAGCTCGGCAGGATATTGAGACAGCTGATTTTATTCTCTTCGACGCCAAAGCGCATGAGAGGTCTCAAATGTCTCACACCTCAGTGATCTGTGGGACAAGTGCTTGTTTTTTTCAACTTGAATAGACTTGTTTGTAGCTTTGTCAGAAACATTTAAAAATATTCTATTTTGCATAACACATTGCATGAACTGCAAACGCCAGGCGCACTTATTTAATGATTAAATTACCAACAAAATAGCGTGGAATATGGAAAATGGACAATATAAGTTTGAGGCTAGGCTCTACCCGCACCATCTTTAATTTATTCCGTAAGCTCAATGTAAACAAATATTTTCTTTACTAGTTGATATAAACCTGTTAGTTTTTAATTTATTTGAAATATAGCACATATTACCTTTGCACTGATTTGAAAAGTGTCGATTTTTATGCATTTTTGTCTTTTTATGTGAACACAGGCCATATTATTTTTATGTTTTGATCACCGAACAACATCATTGGTTTTATAACTGCTTTAATGTAAAACGAATTAAAATGAAATGAGATAAAAATAAAAAAAGTGATGGGTATATAAAACAGATTAATGAACGCCGTAACAGCACGGAACAACACTCGAGGTCCCCTAGGCAGAGCCGACCCTTAAGTGCTTATTTCATTGCTTTGAATAACTATAGAAAGATAAAGTTCTTTTAAAAAAATATGAAATCGTATAAAGTTCAATATTTGTATAATACATTTATTCGTAGGTACTACATTTACGCTAGGCGAAAGTACCATTGTGGGTACACACACACACACACACACACACACACCACTGACTCCATCACCAGTAGGCCTACCACTACTTATTACTCCTGCTTGGTTGACGCAGGGAAGTCAATTATCAACTCAGCTGGGTTGACGGTTGACAGGCTCAACTGTTGTGGTTGACTCCGTGGAGGGGGAGGATGTTGATTGCTGGAATCTAATTAACTCTTCAACCATGGCGAGAAGCAGGTTTAATTTAAGCCCACGCAGACTGTACCGTTGTGTCTGCTTGGTTGAAAAATAGGAAAGTTTGTAACGTTGTAGTTTTATTTGGAAGAAAAGGGGCATTAATTATGCGAAAGAAAAGTTAAAAATAATAAATGTTTTATTTTCTTTGTACATAGTAGATTAAGATTATGTACACTACATAAATAAACATTAGCTTTAACATGAATCGCCACAATTCTGTGTGGTACAGTACTCTGTACAGGTTACAAAGTACAAAGAAAAAATAGGGCCCCTAGGACAATTTTGTCCGATTAAGGGTTCCATCATAATAATATTACACAAATATAAAGAAAGAGCTCAGGATCATACAAATAAACTAACGATATCCTAAAATTTACTTAAATATATACAATGGAAATGTGCTGTGTTCATTTTATTGAGCAAAGTCAATTCAAAGAGTATAACAACTCTTAAAAACATAAGCAATATATACAATAAAAATAATAAACTCTAATTTAAATAAATAACAGAATTTAGCTCACCACCCCGGACCAAAGCGTTTTTGGGCTGGGTGCCAAAACAGACGCTGCCTTCAAAAAATATAAAGGCAGCCGGCTTTTCGCCAGCCCGGCGTGGTGGCTGAGGCGGTAGCGCCGAAACTGTGGATACGAAGTTCGCGGGTTTGAGCCCCGTTCAATGTATTTTTTTCTTTGGCCGTAATGAAAACACTGTACGTATAAAAAGCAGATTAGGGCTCAATTGAAAAAGAAATGCACTTTAAAGTCAATTATATCGCGCCGTGGGAGTGTGATAGAGTAAGATTGCGTTCAAAATGATAACATCATTGAATCAGCGTCTGTCAATGCAGCGCGTGAGAAATGAGCCGTAAATTAAATTGTTGCGCCCCTCTTCCAGACTTTTCTACAGTATAAATCGTACATGTTTTAGCAGTTTCTTGGCGGGTAGGTATCGCGCGCGACTCCGAGCTTAGTGGCACGGGTTTGACCCCCGCAGTCACTAGCAATACGATGACGCTAGGTAAAATCGAGGTTGAGCGGTAAAGAAACCTTTGTAGTACTAACTTCACCTGCACAAAAAACTTTACCTATTTCGTCCCTGCATGTAGCTTGTTATCTTGTTGGCTGCACTTTGGTAGGCTTAAGGGTCCGCCTCAGCGGCGCGGTGACGCTTCAATTCAAGGTTTCACGGCAATCCGTTTTCCTATCTTTCAAAATAATTTTACTTCAATGAACATGATATATTTGAAAACTAGAGGAGGTTTTTTATGTTCTCCCACAATGCTGCGTTTTTAAACAGGTCTATATTTTAAACTAACAAACGTACTTTTTTAACTGTCTAAAAAAACTCGCTCTAAAACGAAAAATAATTTATTAAGGACTTTAAATTGGCAGCTTTGAATCATTGAAAACACTCTGAATCCATTTTTGGTTGGTCAACAACAATAAATCTGTTTGTTCTTTCCATTTGACCGTTTCAATTAATAAATCGACAGAAAACTGTTCTTTGTGAGCGACCAAACTTTCAATTGCTTTTTGAGAGCTTTGTCATCCAGCAATAATTAAAGGGTCAACTCTATAAATGGATTATTGGGAAATATTTAGACCTTAATAGGAAATTTCATTGCTCATGAATTCTAATATAAATTTGTAAATTATTAAACGCTAATGTCTTAAGCTCGTTTATAATGAAAACATTTAGTAACAAAAGTAAAAATAATGTTTGATAAAAATCAAAAGTCACCGTGTTTTTTAGGTTTATTTTATTATTAGTTTAAGAAATCCACCTTTTAGTGTTTACTCATCTCGTACTTGTCTTAAATGTTGTATATATTACACAAAGGTTACACGCACGTTTGGATTATAATTAAATTTGAATACAATATCATTTTTTTGTGGTAAAGATCTAAAAGCCCAATTGAGTTTTTCAGGTCAGGTTTTACATCGGTTCTATTTATAGCCGTTACATTCCGATAAAACGTATTTTGCACATTTTCGCAGTAGTGCAACATAAACAATTGAAAAAAACATTTTTTAAATAAAATTAACATTTTTAAGCTGCAGAAAATAAAATGTTTTAATGTTTGCCATCGAACACCTTTAATATCCAACGATTTAAATGCTAAGAGAAATTATTTTTTCTCATCTATAACATTTTTGTTACTTTACGTAGGAATGGAATCTACTCTCTCAACAGAGAATGGAAAAAACCTTCAACTGTTTATTCATTGGACTAGTTTAATAAAATATTTAAAATGCTCAATATTATAGCTCCAAGGGTAACTCTTTTTATTACACATGTTTTCGGACTGTTACAAAAGAGCTATACCACAAGGTCTTTGGAGCAAAGCCTACGCAAAAAGCATTTATGGACTTCTTAAGGGGGACCAAATTGTTATCACTCATTACCCCAAAACCCTCCACTTCATAAACATCAGTCGAGTCCGATTTCTGCGGTTTTCTGTCCCCACACCGCAATCAACCCCGGATACATCTATTATACCTCCTCACAACTTTGTTGTCCGCGACAATTCCCTTCCTTTATCACCCGCGTGTGTAGGGGGGTACTTCCTACTCCCAGAGAGGGGTCGTGAGCAGGGTCATTAGCTCCCCATGGGGTCTCTCAGTCCCCCGTCTGTGTTTACCGATAAACCCGGGCTCTACAAACAGTTGTATGAAACTGTCGCGGATTTTCGGATTTGGTAGAATCGAATTACAGATGATCGTTACTTCCCGTGTGCGGTCGGGTTTTGATGGGAATGTTGCTGGGTGCGGATGTGTTGAATGGGAAAGTGTATTGGATACACAGGACAAAACCCATCGGATTGCTCATAGTACGTGGAGTTGGTCTCATAGAAAAGCTCTTTAAGATAAATTTCAGTGTAGTGTATCGTACGCGTTGAATGAAAATTTTAGTCATCGATGGATGGCCTGCAAGGATTCCAGACCTGACACCTCGAGACTTTTTCTTGTGGGTGTTTGTGAAGAACATTGTTTATGGAGAAAAGATTCGAGACCAAAAACTACTTAAGGATCTATGAAGTGATTCCAAAGGTTACGTAAGAAGTTTACTACCGGCTGGAGAGAATTTGAGTACTTATTGGACACTTTCCGGGCGGCAAATGGCGCTCATACAGAGACATGTTCGGTACGTACTATCTGTTGGACTGGGACTCGTGGCGTGGTCCTGTAATCCAGCTTCATGGAGGTCAGGTTTTGAAGATGATATAGGTCTAAAGCGGCTCAGATAGTCTCAGTGATCATCTGATGATACCCGCATCAACTCCACCATCGTTTAGACATATCAGACCATCACCTGCGTGGTTCGGAAGTCACGTCAAGCCGTTGGTCCTTGTATTTCCATTGGTCATTGGGCTATTAATTCATGACCCATTCTAAGGAAGAGTTGGCCTTAGTTTGTAACAAGACCTCATAACTCATTACTCCCACTCATCACACTCATCCTTCACCACATATTTGCCTTAAAATACCCTCATGAGAGTGGTCGGCATCTCAAATAGTGATATAAACCTACAGTCTTCAACAACAAAGTTGAAACAAAGAAGGCAAGTTCCTCCTGTGAATCTCGGAATAAGCCAAGTTTACACGAGGCGGGTCCGCGATTGAATTTGCAAGTTGGCGAAGGTAACGTAGATTGGCACGAAGATAATTAGAAACCTAATCACATTTGCGCTAACAAACTTATTTGATTGAAAACTTTTGATGGAAGGTTAATCGGATTACTCTCAGCAATCAGCTTTGACTCGGTGCTAATTGAGTTTCTATCGCTTGTACAAAACTTTGCGTCATCAACGATGTGATTACCTGTGGATGTTTTCATGCCAAAGTTAATCATTATACGGTGATCGACTATTTTAATTGTGTTGAACAAGTAATTTCGGTTATGAGAATATCTATGCTTTATTCAAAGTGGTATGAAAATTGTAACTAATTTCGTTACAATACACTTTTTATTATTTTCGTTATGCCGACAAAACGAATAGTTCATCATTATTTTGTCTTGAAATTTACCACATTGGGGCTGTATATGACATCCCTAATTGAACTGAGACCAAAGTGCTTTGAACGTTTAGCTAATAGGAATTATTTTTATCAATAGTATTATAATATTTTAACAATCAATTAATCAAAAATATCAGTTATATTATAATCTATTATAATATTTTGTTTAAATATTTGTTCTCAGGGAATCACGCTCAATTCATCCTACCCCCTGCATGTATGATTTTCAATTTCACATTTCTTTAACAAATATGATTATAGTACTGGAGCAAAGTTACTAAAACATTTGTATTATTGCTTTTCACCATTTTCGCTAGAAGAGTTTTTATGAGGACTTAATCGATTACAAAGTTGTGTATCTCGAACCTTTCTGGCTACTCCAGGAGAACATCTATTCCCTACGTTTCAAACAATTGGGGAACTCCGCCCGTTGGCAAGGGCCTAACTTGGGTACAGCAACTGAAATTTCAAACTCATTTCGGGAGATATATCCAAACCATGTGTCTGGTTCGAACCCATGACTCTCTACACCAGCTGTAACCTCCCACCCACCTTGGTAAAAATGTAAATGGCCTAAAGTTTCACATTAGTTTTTTCCTTAACTACCATAAATCGCCACACCGCTCTACAAAGTCAATACACACACAGCCATTTCGTGTACTTGGCTGCAGTGGCTGATGGGTAAATTAGATTTCAGCAATCAACACCCCCAAACTACCCCCCACTGCCCCCCACTACCCCCCAGTGAACCACAACTGCCGAGCATGTCAGCCGTCAACTCTCGACCTGATAATTGACTTTACCCTGGTCAAACCTAATCTAAACAGTTAATTACATTTCAACCTGTCCGCCACCGCCGCCATCAACCTGCTCCAGTTCATTTGTGGTAGAAAACATTATTTCTTTTGGAAATCACTATGTTTTTAAAACCCGTTTTCCAGTGTATGTTTCAAAGTGGTTGAGGAAGTTGCATATATATTATTTCCAACTTGGTCACTCAACTCTAATTAAAGGCTATGTACAGCTCAACAATTCAGTCAATTTTAATTTTCATTTAATTTTGTTTAGCAGACACGTGCGGGTCGGTATCGTGCGCAACTCCGGATCTCATCACTCCGTTGCCGCGGGTTTGATCCCCTCTATCACCACTAACAAATTGTGTGGTACCGCTAGGTAAAGATCGACGTTGCGTGGTAGAAAGGACTTCTTAGTCTCTTTAAACAAGACAAAATTTAAATTTTTATCTTTAGTCTTAGTTTAATAGGTTAAATTAGGAACTTCGCTTGAACAAATGACATGTATCATTTCATAATCTACCATTTACGACTTTGGGTTATTCAACAATAGTCATTTCTTTTAAACTACTATTGGTTCTACAAAAACTACGATATTTCCCGTCTTCTGGCCCTTTGGGGAGCGTTGCTATAGTTATACTTGTTAGCAAATTGTTGAAAAATAAAAGAAAACAGCAACAAGAACTGTTCCTTGAGGAACACTGGAACATCCCTTGTCAACTCACCTCAATTCACTTCGGCCTCTCTCGTACGACTTTCGGAATTAGCCAAATTAAATAAATACTTTAAAATCGTCATAAAAAGCAATCCAAGAATAGATAACTCCTTTTAATCTACTTGTAATACAGTCAAGATTTTCAACTGTGACCAGTCATATTAAGCGCTTTGTAAAACGAACTTCTTTGCCGATTCTCTAGAGGTTAAGTGTTGATGCTGACCGTTATTAATTTCCCCAAGGTTTTCCATTAGTTTTTATCCAAAAACGATGATAACCAGTATATATACATATTAGATGTAGAAAATTAAATATAGACTAATCTAAAAGCAAGTAACCAGCTTGACAAAATAAGACGATATAAGCAATATATTCTGTAGTGTTGAGCCGTTGTAGAGTTTATAAAAGACTGACTCTTATAAAAATATAAGATCCGTAAACCAAACTTGAAACGAAGCAAGTAAATCATATAAGGAAACTCGAGATTTGAAAATGTTACATTTGAACCAATCTTCCAATATTTGTGATAAAGCACAGCTGCGGTTGACAAGTGGAGAAATTCTCCCGCCAAAAAAGCAATTACGATCACGTGACTCGCGGATATTGGAACAGCTGATATTTACTTAGTTACCACTTCTCGTCTCAGCTGATTTTTCTCATTCCTTGCGGATACCCGGTAATTCCAGTTCCTTCTTATTCAGAATTATTTGGCGCCTCAACGTTTATATTATTAACGAATCTCGCAAGGGCTGTTCATTTCTGGCACCAAAGAGAACAAAAAACGTCGTAGAACAAAACTCGTTGCAATTTACAGCTCCCCAACATCTCCTGAGTAGAGTGGAAACACTTTATATATAATTATGAAATATGTGTATACATATCACTATATATCACTATTTGAGATGCCGACCACTCTCATGAGGGTATTTGAAGGCAAATATGTGGTGAAGGATGAGTGTGATGAGTGATAGTAATGAGTTATGAGGTGTTGTTACAAACTAAGACCGACTCTTCCTTAGAATGGGTCATTAATTAATAGCCCAATGACCAATGGAAATACAAGGACCAACGGCTTAACGTGACTTCCGAACCACGCAGGTGATGTCTGATATGTGTAAACGATGGTGGGAGTTGATGCGGGTATCATCAGATGATCACTGAGACTATCTGAGCCGCTTTAGACCTATATCATCCTTAATTGTTCACAAAAATAAATTTAACCATTTTAATTTGAAGATTGTCAGGTTTATATTTACTGATTATTTTTCCAGCCAATATGACAACCTATAAACAACAAACCACACTCATTAGTTCCCGGAAAAAGTCGTTTAAAAACCGTTTTAAGAAACATTTCTGGTTTTACATGATGAATACGTATTTGATAAAGCCAGAAAGCTTTTACAAACCAATAAAAGAGTTTGTATTTTACAAAGGGCGATGTTTTTACTCACAAATTATTGATCGGAATGAAAAATACAAACGGTTTGATTGAAGTTGACAAACAAAAGATGGACACAGATGATTGACCGCTGTCTGTATCAGGGAAACAGACAACATTCAACAAACAGATTGGCGGATTGGTTTTGAACTGTTCAAAACGATCGGTTGATAAACTCCTATCTACAGTTATGATTGAAATCCATTAGAAATTCCTAAAAGTAATAACCATTTAATGTCTGAGATCAGTCACTTTCTTTGGTATTATTCAACTTTGCTTGTTTTTAAATTAAAAGTGTTTTTATCGTACGGTATAATGTCCCACTTCTGTCAAAGATTTCTACCATATCAAAATTTAACAAACCGGATACGGCGTTGTACTTCATAAAAACAAAATATTCAAAAGTTGTCCTCGAAATTAAGTAAATATCATTATCATGGCTACTAAACTTTTCTGTAAAATCTCATAATAGGCTATTTCTCACTACAAAACACATTCATCAGACCTCAGGTGATACTTTTACCTAACATGTACATACTCAATTAGTTCCAGGACTAAAGAGCGTGTACAGTTACTTAGCAAACCATTATTAATTCATATACTTTTCGTATGGCTTCGATAGTGAACTAGATATTATTCTTTAGGTCTATCCGTTTTACTACAAAACCATCTTCAGACCTAAATTCCATATACAGGTAAATTATCGTTTATTTGAGATACAATTCTATTCTTAATATTCTATTCTTTTATTGTAGAATTTTCCTCGAGCTCTTAAACGTCCTCGTCCTTAGTTATCTGTTGAGATAATATTTGGAATCAATACAATTTGATATCCAACTTGACACACGGTCACAGAAAATTACTACCCACAAAATTCCAATCTCCTATGGTCAATCCCCTTAAACTTCGTAATTTGTTTATTCATATCTATTCCATATTTTCTTTTTAGGTACTCCTTGCCTCCTGCTACGTATCTTCCCCTATTCAGCATCGCCCTTCGTTTTCCTTTTTTTGCAAAGAACTCATCCTTCCCTTTCTCCTATATTTCACAAATTATTAATTTGTTCCTCCTCATTCTCTTCCTCCTCCTCCTCCTCCACCTTCCTCATCCTCCTCCTCCTTCTCCTCCTCCTCTTTCTCCTCCTCCTCTTCCTCCTTCTCTCCTCCTTTCCTCAAATTTCAACAATCTCAGCTCAAAATTTTAACAGCTCCTAATTCACATAATCCCAACATCCTAAACCCCAATACAACACTGTTTCCGACGCCCAAGGTGTCCCTCACTCCAACATGCAGTCTATTGCTAATATACTAATCTACATAATGAGCAGGGGAAGGGGGATGAAGGCAGCTGCAGCAGCGCGTCGTGGCGGAGACATTTGTAACTACAAACCGGCTCACACAATCGCTAATGATGTGGTTCACAACAATGGGAAAACACACGCTCACTGGAGTGCAGCCGACATCGGCCCTTGTTGTTGTTAGGGCTTAGGGTCACAATTCACAACTGCGTACTTAATACTTATCCTGCTAATCAAACGCTGTGCGTCTCAGACTGTTAATGAGAATATGTTATGGTTCTGTCGTTTAGTTAGAGAAAAACAACACAAATTAAGTGAAACAAGTGCCCTAAACGAAACTGAATTTTAATTTAAATTAACCAACATTGTCTCAGACAACAACGAAATACGCGTGGATATTATTCATTTATTTAGTTTCACTTTATTTCTTCCACTTATTTCTGCTTGTCAAAAAGAGTTATACTCCATGTTTCTTATACTATACCTCTTATACGTGTCTTCTTCTTTTTCTTTCTCTCTTACTTCCTTTACTCATCCTCCTCCTAACAAAGTAATCTTCCTAATTTTCATTTGTCCTTCCCTTCCTTGTGCATTTTCTCTATCCTTCTTTTCTTACTCCTTCTTGTCCTCTTCCTCCCTTTTCCTCCCTTATTCCTGATCGTCGTTTTCTGTTTCTTAGTTTTTTCGTTGACCTCCTCCTCATCCCTCTTCTTCTCCTCCTCCTCCTCCACTCTTCTCGAGGTTTTTCTTTCCTTCCAATTTCTCACACTTTTTTACTACACACTAGGCCCTACATCCTTTTATTTTACTTAACAGTTAACCGCACTCTTTCGGAAAGTGACCCCTAATCGCCCGAGTTCATGCAGAGCCAAAAGAGTATTAGTAAATTTCGCATGTATCATCTCCCATAGCGTAAATCTCTATCCTTCCTAACTAATTTCAACGTCTATTTCGACTGGGACTCGTGGCGTGGTCCTGTAATCCAGCTTCATGGAGGTCAGGTTTTGAGGATGATATAGGTCTAAAGCGGCTCAAATAGTCTCAGGAATCATCTGATGATACCCGCATCAACTCCCACCATCGTTTAGACATATCATCACCATCACCTGCGTGATTCGGAAGTCAAGTTAAGCCGTTGGGCCTTGTATTTCCATTGGTCATTTGGCTATTAATTAATGACCCATTCTAAGGAAGAGTCGGCCTTAGTTTGTAACAAGACTACACCTCATAGTTCACCACACTCATCCTTCACCACATATTTGCCTTAAAATACCCTCATGAGAGTGGTCGGCATCTCAAATAGTGATTTAGTGATATACATTACCAAAACTGCGCATGACACATTCACTTGCCTCAAGCAGGCTTGATGTTTAGAATCCCTGCGGAGATTAAACTACCCTCTACCACAAACAGCCCTATCTGTGTTTACACTCAGGAACTAGCTAATGAACTGGCTTTGACCGAGATCTAATCTAATCTAGTCTACGAGTAGAGTAGACACAAGAGTCTATTCTACAGTCTCTTCCTGTTCTACATTCTACAGTAGAACAAGACACAAAGCACAAAGGTAACACACGATACTCTTGCGAGGCCGCTCTGTAGAAACTGTGGCTTCTTTGAAATTTATACTTTCGTTTTCTTCGGGTGGCTTTTGTTGCGTTTTATATTGTGCAAGCTTTGGTGGACGGTTTGATTTCGCGTCGATGAATGCTGGTTTGCGGTATCGATAAGGGGGGTGCTTGAGCCTTAGGTTAAGTGAGACGGAAAATCTTTTGAAGACTCGTGATTGTTCCAATCTATCATTTTATAAAAAGTTAGTTAAGTTATTATTTTTTGTTCAAGTTTAGTTTGTTTGAAGTTCTTTTATGAGTTTAGTACCACTCGACTGGCTGAGAAATCAACGGTTCAGATTTTGCTGGTAAAACAAATCAACTTCAGGAACAGAACTTCAAAAATAGGGGCACTAAATCACTATTTGAGATGCCGACCACTCTCATGAGGGTATTTTAAGGCAAATATGTGGTGAAGGATGAGTGTGATGAGTGGTAGTAATGAGTTATGAGGTGTAGTCTTGTTACAAACTAAGGCCGACTCTTCCTTAGAATGGGTCATTAATTAATAGCCAAATGACCAATGGAAATACAAGGAACGTGACTTCCGAACCACGCAGGTGATGGTCTGATATGTCTAAACTATAGTGGGAGTTGATGCGGGTATCATCAGATGATCACTGAGACTATCTGAGCCGCTTTAGTCCTATATGATCCTCAAAATCTGACCTGCATGAAGCTGGATTACAGGACCACGCCACGAGTCCCAGTCAACAAAAACGCATCTCACTTAGTATAACAAAAACTGATACTACCACACAGCAATAACATCAACTTTAAAATAAATCAATCACAAATAAATGATTACATGCAATCCAATCCTGAAACAGAACATAACTCAGATTGCCACAACAGTTTGCGGTTTGCGAATGAGACATGAGACATATTTAACATACAAAAGACGTGTTTGTCATTATTAGCGGAAAGTGCTTCAGACTCGAGAGTCGACAGTTTGAAATTGGTTCCATTCAAGTCAATCCCAAACCTAACTTGACACACTTCAAACCCAGAATACACTTCCATTAGTAGCTTACAGAGTAGAGTGTACAGACGTTATAAACTCCGGTACTGCTCGTAATAGTTGCAGGGGTGGTTGATTGTTTCATTGCACCTTATGGGGTAAACAGTAGAAATGTGGGAAATTTCGTATGTTTGTATTAAATCACTAAATCACTATTTGAGATGCAGACCACTCTCATGAGGGTATTTTAAGACAAATATGTGGTGAAGGACGAGTGTGATGAGTGTTAGTAATTAGTTATGAGGTGTAGTCTTGTTATAAACTAAGGCCGACCTTTCCTTAGAATGGGTCATTAATTAATAGCCCAATGACCAATGGACCTGACCTCCATGAAGCTGGATTACAGGACCACGCCACGAGTCCCAGTCCATTCGTGTGTAAGCTTAAAAAGAAACCATTTGAGCTTATTTTAGAGGAAGAGGTTTGCTGACACTCTTCTACCTCTGAAAAAAGTACAGGAAAAATGTCTTTAATAAATAATTTTCAGTAATAACTATACGATACACGATAAAGTGTTTAACTATAAGTTTATTCTATTTATCAAGACATTGCTTACCAAATTATACAATTTAGTTTCCAATGTGTAACGGTGTCGCCGATCGGCAAAATCAATAAAACCATGGTTCCGATTTTAAGAGATTTCTTGCAAAATTTACGTTAAAAGTGCCCTCCTTAGAAATCCCCAAGGATATAGAGCGCATTAGTAAATACCAAATCCCTTAAATTAGTAAAGAGTATTGATCGGCGAGATATTTGTTAAATCTTCCTTCACCCTTCATCTTAAATTGTTTTACTTTATTTTTAGCTCAATGTACCATCTGTTGAATCCGTCAAATGTATAAATCGTTACAACTGTTGAGACTTAACGTACAATAGTCTACATACTTCAGTAACGTTTCACATGAGTCATGTCCATACACATATCACAACCAGCTATGTGACTGGGACTCGTGGCGTGGTCCTGTAATCCAGCTTCATGGAGGTCAGGTTTTGAGGATGAGCGGCTCAGATAGTCTCAGTGATCATCTGATGATACCCGCATCAACTCCCACCATCGTTTAGACATATCAGACCATCACCAGCGTGGTTCGGAAGTCACGTTAAGCCGTTGGTCCTTGTATTTCCATTGGTCATTGGGCTATTAATGACCCATTCTAAGGAAGAGTCGGCCTTAGTTTGTAACAAGATTACACCTCATAACTCATTACTACCACTCATCACACTCATCCTTCACCACATATTTGCCTTAAAATACCCTCATGAGAGTGGTCGGCATCTCAAAAATAGTGATTTAGTGATTATGTCAGCCCTGTAATATTTTCCAACTCAGGTTTCTAACTTTTCCTCTAGCACTTTATAAACCAATTTATTGTTCCTAAACAAAAATCTCCTCATTACACAGGTTCTTCAACAAGGTGTTATTATGATCACGCCCGACTTGAATAGACCTTGTTGATTCACGCTCACCTCAAGCATGTGATGAGGCCCATTCACGCCCCCTCAATTCACCCCATTCTCCCCCCCACATCAACCCCCGCGTCATAACTCAATCCTCGCAATTCACTTTGGCCGTCAACGCAACACAAACGTCCTTTATACGTTTTTATTGTCCGTTAAAGACCGAGGGGCGTTTGTCCACTTTTTGAAATTAGGTTGTTAACGTCCCAAATGACTTTCAAGGGCCGGCCCGCCCTGGATTGAGTCATTACGAGTTATTCTGTTATTTTGTAACCGCTTGACGAGCTTTGCTCTGTTTTCTTGTTATTACTTTGTTTTGCCCGCTCGGCGCGTTTATGAAGAGAGCGAGGCTGGGGTTTAAACTGGTTTGCATTATATGTACCCTTGTTAATTGTAGGCTGTCTCGTCGTTTATGTTAATGTAGGGGTTTGTTTAGTATATAATGGTGAGTTAAGTGTGTCCGGTTCAAGCAAAATTATAATTTTCATTTTATGTTTCAGTTTGTATATGAAAATTATTATACAAAATTTCTTTCAGTTCTTATGTTAACAGTTGTACTTTTACATATTTGTAGAAAAAATAATAGGTTTCAGTATCTGTTGATATTTTCTCAAACCAAGAGTAAAAGAAACGCAGATTCTAAAATCTTTTATGGCTTGAGCAATAATTTAAAAATCTTAACTAGCCTTATTTCATATTAAAATTAGCCTGTGTAAAGTCATTTCTTTGCAATAAAAACAACAAATAGAGATGGTTTCTGAAAAACATCGGTTTTGAAGTTGAAGTTTTAAGTTAATTTATTTTCAACGATCAATAAATGAAACAACAAATCGACATTGGTATAATAGAAGTACGGTCAAAAGACTTCAAAAGCTACGTTAAAGATAAGATCCTCGTTTATCCTCCCAATAATCATTTCATTCATAGTTCACCGACAAAACACAATCTCCTTTAGAAACATTTTACAGAACAGTTGTCAACGAAATCACAACCCCCCCCCCCACCCCTTCAACCCTAAAGAACAATTCAATTACGAGTGAACAGGATTCAATCCTCAAAAAACAAATTCACTTCCGATTTGCGTCATTAGAGTTTTCTTTCCGGGCTGGAATCAAAGTGGGCGCTTTTAAGCGCGTATGTGCGCCCCCTGGCGTGCGCTTGTTGTTACCGGTTATATCCAGTTATATCTGGATACCCTGCTGGGATAACCCTATAGTATTCCACGGGGCGTGGCCGGCTTGCTTTGAAAGCTACAACTGTTAGCCAGATAACACAATGTGGAGGGAAAAGCCATCTGTGATGTAGATGGGGATTCGTTTATGAAGATAAGTCGTGTTTAGTTTCGGCTTGAGTGAGCTTTAAGGGGTTTGTATTGTGTTAACTAATACACCAGGTGAAGTATATTTTAAGCGGTGAATATGGCACGACTTGAAAGATCGATCAGCTTATGGATATTGTTGTCTAGAGAGAAAAAAGGTTCCAATTAGAAGATAAAGTTCATCAAAATACTTCGTGGTATCATATTCGATCCAAGCTGTTACAGGATTTCAAGCACGTTACGTTAAATCTTTTCCGAACTCTCAAATTCCATTGTTTGTCTTATTTGGGTTTGATGAGAGTAACCTAGTGGACCCGTGATGGGTTGGTGTAGCGCGCGACTTGAAGCTCATCGCTCCGGTGCCGCGGGTTCGATCCCGACCGTCACCACTTACAATCATTTGATAAGTAACTGTGCGGTAACGCTAGGTAAAGGTCGAGGTTGAGTGGTAGAGAGGACTTTATAGTCTTAACTACGCCTCGGTAAACAAGACAAATTTTGTCTTTTTACCTTGACCAACAACTCCTCGTTAGTAATTATGCCAAAGGATTTTCTTTTAAGATAAAGACACGTTTAACCAACTTGCCCCTAAAATTTGGATTTCTTATAAAACTTGTGAATGTTATTTAATAAATTATTGATACCAAGGTGGCTTTTACAGGTTTAAATCAATATGACCTCACATCTTGTCTTTTTTAGAGAAAAAGGCATGTACTACGAGGATGACTGTAGGCATAGCTCAATAACAGGTTGTTCCAGGTCATTGTTTATTTATATTTGATATTCTGAGAAAGCTAACGCGCTAAGTGTGAATGTAAACAACTGTGAAAGTAAAAGTTATTCATAGGAGATGCACCTCTAAAAATGAAGGCTTGTCATGAACGTACACCAAGTGTACCAATTCTTCTAGATTTATTTGAACACACATCATTACCGCATGATTACCCCCATATCAACAGCACAACACCTTTCCATTCTCAACCCTAAGCCGCAAGTTTCCCAACAAACAGCGGGACACCCTCGACCTCTCAGTCAAAATAAACACCAGCTCAACACGGCGTGGCGTTGTAAAGGTGTCTGTTTTCACACCTCGCGCCGCAGGGCTCCGGATTATCCAAACATCTGCCGCAAATTGCATAATTTAATTCTTCCCCGAACACGGCAACTAGAAAATGGGAATGTTTGTGTACGGTGGAGATTGTGGCTGAGTACAATAGCGGGCTGCTTTGTAACCTTATCATGCTTTGTGGGTGAAGCTGCCGCTCCTGCCATGGTCTGATGCCTTGCTAATGATCTTGGCTCGCTATTGAACCTCTGCTCGTGTTTGTGTAGCGGTCACCTCTTGGATCTTTACGCTACTCAGCCTAGCTTTCAGGATAAGAGCATCATTGGGTTGTGCGGTTTGAGAAGTTTACTTTAGTGGTGGGTTGTTGACGGATTACTGGGTGTTTTATGGACCAGAATTTGTAAAGGTGGAGGAATATCGTTATATTTTACTCACTCGTCTAAATTATTCTGTGGGAATACTTTAGAAATTGACAAATTCCCAAAACGCTTACAACGTTCAACACTTTCAACGTCGGTCCTTAAAACTAATTTAGTAGGAACAAACATGGATCATAGTTAATTTAAATTTAAGTAATCCCATGCGGTATTTAGTTTAAACTTTGTTATAACTTTTTTATATGAATAAATCAATGTAGTTCGGCCGATATAGACGGCGTCAAAACATTATTAAAATTAGCTTGATATATTTTGAACTCGCTATAGAGTACCATCTTCAGTCACTGATTGGCTGAAACTGAGATACTTGCTGTCTGCTATCATATAAACATGAAGATGTTGAAAAGTCAGTCATAGCTAAACACAGCTACAACACGAAAAATGCAGTAGAATTTGACAACGCCAAAGTATTGGCAAACATTTCACGTTATTACTCGAGAGTCATCAAAGAAACTATTGGAATGATTAAAAAGATAATAACTTCAACAAGGAAGCTAGCATTAAACTTTCAAGAAGCTGGCCAGTTCTAAAGAAGTCTTTTCGATAGTGCGACAGCCAATGAGTTGGCATCCCTGCTCGAATGGACGGTTGGCAGCCCTAGGACGAATAGGATAGCAGACAGCAAGTATATCAGTTTCTGCCGATCAGTGACAGAAAATTATTCTCCACATCAAGACCGAAATACTTCAGGCAAATTTTAATGATGTTTTGATGCGGTGTGAATGGGAAGAATTAGATTATAGTTGTGACATCGGCCGCGAAAGCCTAAGAGTTAAATAATACTTACAGTTTGATTTTACCTCCATTCATTGCACCTCTTATATCCGTGATTGAAGCATCATCATCTTATAGCTGAAGATTTCTCCACGAATATGTACAGCTTTTCTTGAAGGCACGGTTTTGGAATACTGCACTTGAGGAGTATCACTGCATCCGCAAGGACTGTCGAGTGTGGGGTTGGGACCACTATGAGGAGTGTCCTCGCTCTCGTCTCCTCATACCGCATTACATCCAGAGCAAGTTGGAAACAATCATTCACGCAGAAAAGTGTCATGTAAACACCCTGCCCTGGATGCCCTCTGCAAAACGCGACCCGGAAAAAGAATGAACACGAAACCCCGCGAGCAAAGGGATTTCTCCGTTGATGGAAGGTGCGAGCCATGAATCCTGCGAACCAATTTCTTCTTTTTTTTTACCGCGAGTTGATTTCGAATCTCAAAGGGCCTGATAAAAGCGGAATATCTGGTTCTGCTGGACTTGGTGGCTCTAGCATCCTTCTCAATTAAGTACGTCTGGTCCGTACTCAATAAATTAGATGAATGAATAAAATTGTCAAGTTTCCATGGAAATAAAATTGAAATTTAATAATAAACTGTTTACCAAACATTACACAATATAGCAGCTGATTGATTTAAAGTGGAGATATAAAATAGCCTACATGATGTTTTTATTTCGTGTAAAACGTAATATAACTAAAGTACTTCTAAGAATAGCTCACAATACCAAAACTGGCTTTAACTCAAGAGCTTCGTAAAAGTTTGTCTTGTTTAACGACGTGAAATTAGGACTACGAAGTCCTCTCTACCACTCAACCTTTACCTAGTGCCACGCGGGGGTCGAACCAGCGCGATAACAAACCACCATGCACCGCTTCGTACATGAAAGTCTACGACATATTATTTTTCAAACATAATTGAAACATTATTTTTCAAAACTTGTATTATTTTGCCGTTTTATTCATAAAAGTGCCTTAAAGGACCAATAATTAATCTGCTGGCGTTTCTCAAGTCGATTTTATATCTGAAATTTGTAAACAAATCAAGCTATCTAATAAACTACGATATACTGAGACAAAAAATCTTAAGAGCACATTTGGGGTCAATAGGAATCAAAACTACAAAAATCTTACGTTTCGAAAGAAAAACGTTTCCATTGGAGCAGGGATGCCAATTGTCGTTCTCATTGGCTGTGACACTATCGAAGAGACTTCCTCAGGACTGGTTGCTAGCTTCTGGAAAGTTTAATGCTGACTTGATTGTTAATATTATTATCATTTTTAATTATTTCAATGTACGTGTGTTACAGGTTGGTAACTCTGTGAGAACGAACTTTGGCAGCTTACTGACTTGGGCTTCTAAGATTAGGTAAGATTTAAAGAACATTCTTAGTAGTGTCAAAGAATTGAATCTCGCGGAGTTAATAAATTAGCAAACTCTACAGTTTAACTGGTTTAGTACAACTAAGGTGTACCAGTAGCTTGTACATTGTGTCTCTGAATCTAAGGATCACACGTTTGGATCCACCAGCAATGTCATCGTGGTCCTGTAATCCAGCTTCATGGAGGTCAGGTTTTGAGGATGATATAGGTCTAAAGCGGCTCAGATAGTCTCAGTGATCATCTGATGATACCCGCACCAACTCCCACCATCGTTTAGACATATCAGACCATCCCTACGTGGTTCGGAAGTCACGTTAAGCCGTTGGTCCTTGTATTTCCATTGGGCTATTAATTAATGACCCATTCTAAGGAAGAGTCGGCCTTAGTTTGTAACAAGACTACACCTCATAACTCATTACTACCACTCATCACACTCATCCTTCACCACATATTTGCCTTAAAATACCCTCATGAGAGTGGTCGGCATCTCAAATAGTGATTTAATTCCCGGTGGGGTTTACCGGAGGACTCTCGGGTAATAATCCAAAGCACTTAACACTCGTTGAATCGTTGTGGACACTCAAGTTCTGTAACACAAGACTTTGCGGTTCGTATATCAGTCACCTTGTAGTGTAATCTCACCACACCACGGGGTTGCTGACGGCAGCTGCCGCAGGTGAAACCGACAGAGAAATCTTAACAGAGATCTCACCAACAGCAGCTGTAGCAGGAGAGACTGAAGTAGGAACAAGAGTGGTTCAAGCTGAAGGAGTAAGAAGAAAATAAACATAGAGAAAATGTGACAACATACTCCAAAGTAGAACAACGGGCGACCTCGCGATGTCGTCGCAGAACAGTATAAGCTTGTAAAAATATCAGTCCCAACTTTGGCTACCTTATCATAGTTACTCCCGCCAGTTGGATTTGTAACAGTTGAAACATTCAAATGAGCAGCAGCCAATGATGAGGTTTGTCCGATCATATTCAACCAATAGGAAGACAAGAGTATGCGTTGTCCTTAACATTGTCTATGTGTTTTGTTAACTCTTCGTTCGACAAGAAAATTATTATAACTTCAATTGTATACTGTAAAAAGGGCTTAAAAATTGTTTGCTGTAAATTTATGGTAAACATTAAATTAGCTAAATAGAAACAAGCATGAAGGTAAATTAGTGCATAACTAATTATTGTTAATTTTTAAAGTTTTAACAATGTATATTATAATCAAGTCATCAAAAGCTTAATATCTTATCACACAAACCTATTTATCCAAACGGATGTTTAAGTAATAATCAAGGGTAAAACTTCCCGTAGGCTATATTTAGACCACAAAATATTCATATTCACTTAAGTTTGCCAATAATTGCATCGCGTCTTGAATTGCCTTCATCAAACTTAAATTCAATTATATGCAAATATTTCCCAAACATCATTTCGCAAACAGGACGCCGGCAGCGTGTCGCGGCTACTGGTGCCCAAGGGGAGGGATGCGCATCTGGAGGGAGGGAAGGGGGTGAAAAAATCTGTTAAAGTGCCATCAACCATAGCCCCGAGCGGGCGCTCCCTTTTGTCCCTAAATCACTCGCCAATCAAATTATTCTCTAGCAATGCAGCGTTAAAACGTTCGATAATGATTTTTTGTTGTTATGAAAATCAAGTTATAATTCCAATTTGAGCGCACTTGATTGTGTAGCGTATTCGATTTACACTAGAGCTCACTTAGTGTCCAGCCGGTGCTTTTTGTGCCGTCATCACCAATTTGGGTCTGAGCCCCCCCCCCTCACGCTCTTCACCACCTCTATCACCGTCCACCCTTCACACGAGCCGGGTTTCACCGTACGGTAACTACGCGGTGGTGTTACCGCAGCCGCGTGCCACAGGTTACCCAGCAGAAGCTCCATGGTGGCTGTGGAAAATTCCTGAAATAAATTGTTGTGAACCACACAGGTGGAACCACCCTTTGGTCCCCAGCTAACAAACAAATCATAATAGTATTAGACGCTTGGCGCTTAGGGCTCCGAATACCGGCTTCCAAACCACCCTAAGGTACAATGAGAATATACATGATGAGTATTGGAAGGTGTTTAGTATCTCAGTGTGTGCAAGAATCTCAGTTTCAGCCAATCAGTGGCTGAAGATGGTACTCCACAGCGAGACCGAAATATCTCAAGCAAATTACATTGATGTTTTGACTCGGCGTGCACCGGAAGAACTAGATTATAGCTGGTATTAATGTGTATATGGTTACAACCGGTCAGGTACCGGACGGCGGAACAGCGCAGTGTGAAAGAGGCCGGTGACGGCGAGGGTTTTACTTGCGGTCAGCGCCGCGCAGAGTTCGCGACTAACCTCTCCTAACCTTGTTATGTTTACATTGTTTAAAAGGTTTTCCTTCCTTTTAAGGACGTAACGAGAGTAAAATTACTTTCAACGGCGCGCGTTTAGGGAACTCAATTTGTTTCAAAAGGTTCCGTGATTATTTTCACTTTCTTCTTTGTGAAAAGTCTTTTCCTGGGTAAAGGGCAGAAATGGGTTGATAAATTGGTGTATTATTCTTGTTTCTTGTTCTTTTCATTAGGTTTAAACTCTTTCTTAACAGCAAACAACGACTAAATTAGAGTTAACTAAAACCGTCACAGTGGAATAGCCGAAACCGTCACAGTGGAATAGCCGAAACCGTCACAGTGGAATAGCCGAAACCGTCACAGTGGAATAGCCGAAACCGTCACAGTGGAATAGCCGAAACCGTCACAGTGGAATAGCCGAAACCGACAGTCTGTTACGCGAACATTCGTTACAACGTTTGGACGCGCAGAGCTAATCTCTCGGAAATTGTTTTTTAATCGGATAGCGTCCAAACTGATCCAGTTAAGCCTGCAGCTCGTTATTCCTCTTGTTAGTGAAACTTAATTAACAGATTAATCGACTACTGCTAACTGCTAACTGGAAAATCAACTTCCTGTTGAACAATTTTGGGGAAAAGTTTATGTTTTTTTCGGGCTGATCAATTTTTGGCCAGCAGATTAGTGTTTGGTGTAAGTATTAAAGTTTCGAAGACTTAGTTCTTAGCTCGGTGGGAGAGCTATAGTCCCTTAGCGGTGCGGAGGTGACGGGTTCGATTCCCGGCGCAGGCACATGAATCCGGGCCGTTTTATAAAAATGCTTTTCGTGTGTTCCCCAAATCTAGACAGGGACGAATTAAAACACTGTCTGTGGTAGACAACGTAAAAATAGCCTACTCATATGTTGAACATTAATAAAATTTAAGTTTTCATTTTCGTAAATCTCAATTTTACTCGTATACCCGAAATGTAGTATACAGGACTTCATTACTGGTACCAAAAGTGCCA
The DNA here is from genome assembly GCA_018831715.1 of Matsumurasca onukii. Taxonomy (NCBI): domain Eukaryota; kingdom Metazoa; phylum Arthropoda; class Insecta; order Hemiptera; family Cicadellidae; genus Matsumurasca; species Matsumurasca onukii. The sequence goes on from CM032058.1 coordinate 91,824,135, forward strand.
CTTTTCCGGTTTTGAGAGTGGTGGTTGTGTTTTAAGTTCAGCTGGTGAAAACTGTGAAAAACTGCCTTCAAATACAAACAAATTACACATACTTTCACGTATCAAAACGGTCTTTTACTTACCTCTAGGGATTTTTTAAAAGAGTATATACTTTGAAAAATGTTCCATATCTTAAGTCAGTTGAGGAAATGTTTACATGTTTACATTGTCTATTGTACCTAAGTTCAGAGCAACATTACATTACCCCCTCCCTCCTCCCCTTCTCCCTTTATTGTATCGTTTCTTGAAGACTTATTTCCGGTTTAAAACAAGTTACAGACACACTCGCCCGGAACAAGCTGGTTATAGGAATACGCTACTCCGCTTGTTCAACGATAAACTCATCTTATCTCTCAAACAAGTTGTCAATTCATATATTTTTTGGTGGGGTAGGCTCCCTTTTACCATGAGCTGTGTTTTCACCGTCAAGTCTTACAAGACTTAACCGTGGTGCCAATCAGGCAATCAGCAATCAGGCTGCACTTGAATCGATTTTAAACACTACACAGTAAATGCTAAATGGGCATCACAACAATTTTTACTCCTAGTTGGGTTCTAACTGATACTTTGGACGTGTATTTAACATCATTTACATTAAATACAATTATTTTTTTCTTCCAAAAAGTGGGTTGTTTAGCTTGAAATCTTCAAACATTATTCAGTAATGTTATTGAAGAAGATCTTTCAAGAACGATATTGTCATCCTTGAGGGTCTGCCACAGCGGCGAGGTGACGCTCTAATGGTTTATGGCAGCCCACTTTTCACCTTTAAAAATAATTTTTACACTAATAAACCTAACATATTTGAAAACTAGAGCAGTTTCCCGACACGCGTAAAGAGTGTGTTTTTTATTATATGTTTTAAGTGTACAAAATAGAGTTGAAAAACTCTAAAAGTTGGACAAAGTTTATTTGTGAAACTGTTCAACAACTTATGAGAAATCGGGCTACATACACATGTCAGAAAACTCCTCTATTTTCAAAACATATCATGTTTATTAATTTAAACATTATTTTAAAGGTGAAAAACGGGCTGCCGTTAGCCCTTGCAAGCGTTTAGTTTGACAGTTAGGCCGCATCAGTTGAAAGAAGGCCCGTTGTTTAGCCAATTTCAGGTGCGCGGTGTCGTGTCTTCCTTGGGCGGACGAATTCAGCCTTTCTCTGACCACTAAGGCGTACCCTTAACTAGGTTCAATTTATACATATAAGTAGTTCGGTTGTACTAATACACATTATTCTAAACAAAATTTGTTATATTCTTTATTTTTATAGTCAGAAAAAGCAATTCCTAACGTACGGCAATGTAAAGTCCTAGCAATCCATCATCATTGGTTATCCACATTATATTAAATACTGTCTGTATAGTAGGGAGTAGGGTACAGACGTAAATGTGTTATAGCGTAATCTCGAACCCAAATTGCACATTATATCGACTAACCGACAATTAGCTAAGTGATTGTAGTAACCGTTCTGACGCTGTAACTAACCGGAAATTGTTTTTTAACCAGATTAAGGGAGAAGATCCGGTTAAGTTAGATAGCTTATCAACTTCAGGGTAGTTTGTATAATGGATATGTTAACTATTTGAAATATTTTTCTCTATGAAAAGCTTTAACGTAGTCATGTAACTAACTAATAAAGTTTTACAATTTTAAATCAGTTTGTTAGTAATTTACATAATATGTTTTTGTTACATTACAATTTCTTTTTTTATAAATGGCTTTCGGGGACCAAAAAGGAGATTAGCTTTGTATTGAGGTATAAACGTACAACTTGTTTTAATATTATTTTTATTGATAGTGTTTTTTTTTTTGCAGTGTTTTAATCAAGGTAAACTCACTGAACACATCTTGTAAATTATGAAATATGAAATGTGATAATTTTCTAACGCCTTCGAGACTGCTTGTATATCTTGGCTGCAATGTTATAGCTTTTAAATTCCGCAGGCGTTTTACACACTCTTAATGTTTTGACGTTTTAGATTTCATCGGTTTTTTTTTGTAGTTATTGATTGTAATATTGACGATTGGCAAACTTCAACGTGTGAAGAATCATCTTTAGTTTTTTTCAGAATTAAATAATGTTATTAATTAGGTTTGTTTAATACGTTCACTTCCAGGTGGCACATATATAGAGTGTGTTCACCTTTCAAAATCAATTTACATTAAAAAACATGATATATTTGGAAACTAGAGGAGTTGCCTAACACGCGCAGAGAGAGTTTTTCAAAATTATGCGTTTTAAGTGTACAACAGTTTCGAAGTTTAGTTGTTGAACTTTTAACACAACTTATGAGAAATCGGGCTCTATACACGTGCCGAAAAACTCTTCTAGTTTCCAAATATATCATGTTTATTAATATAAAAATGATTTTGAAAGGCGAAAACGTACCCGCGTAAACCTCTACAAGCGCTTGGTTTGACAGTTAGGCCGCATCAGTTGAAAGAAGGCCCGTTGTTTAGCCAGTTGTTTCGTGCGCGGTGTCGTGTGTTCCTTGGGCGGACGAATTCAGGCTTTATCTGAGAGTGACCACTGAGGTGGACCCTTAACCTTGATAATCTGTGGTGTACGGAGCGGTGGTTTTGGCGGGAGAAATCACACGTGACAGCTGACGCGGGGTGACTCAGCTGAGAGGAGAGGAGAGAGAGGTCCACAGAGTAGTGTGTGAGGAGACGCAGTCGTGAACCATCATCAATATCAACATCATCATCATCATCTTCATCATTATGTTTCTGCTGCCACTGGGTGAGTTCTCCCTTATCTGTTCATGAATCATTTGATTACACCACATACCTCAATTTTACTATTAATAATATAAACACGTATAATTTTATGTCAACCGGGTTTGTGCGCTGATTGGTATTTTGTACAATAACTGTAACAACTCTATAAATTGAGATTATTTGAACTATGAACATAGCTAAATGAATAATCTCAAACATATTGGGGTCTACGACGAAGGGTTCGTTGTATTCAATAGGGAAAGTCGTGCAGACCAGCGTTCAAAAGTCTCAATCTATTGACACTTTCCTGTCTCTATATTCTTGAGACATGCGTTTTCTTCAAAACCAAATACGATCCCGTAAGAGGTGTAGACATACACTCTTATGAAACTAGAGGCAGGGAAAACTACCGGACTGGGCGACACAGAACGGTGGTTTACGAGCGTTTGCCTTCTCAGGCAGGAGCCCGTTTCGTCAACTTATTACCAAATTAGATCAAATGTGCTCCAATGCCGCAGGCGTTCAAGTCTCGTCTGAAAGCAGTTTTGACCGCGATCACTTTATATAGTTCAGACGAGTTTTGGCACATCAATGGGAGACCTAGTGAGAAATGGCTACCGGCCTACGGATGCTTAAGTGGGAGAATTCGAATGAATGAGCCAGAATTATTGAAAACATTGTATTTATGAATGAGATCTCGATGTAAGGATGAGTGCCGAAATTGTAACTTCAAATTAATTGACGATTCCAATGCAATTTATATTGTTTATGGAATAAAACATTTATTAATCATAACAGTGAGATAATTTATGAAGACGGTATTCCTATGCAAGTATAATACTGACATATATCAAATTAGTTCCTACAATAAACTAAAGACATAATAATTGTTAATGCCAACTGTCATATTATTACGTCAGCTCCTTGGTAAAATGTAGGATATACTGGGTTTTAAAAGCTTAATATTTTATTATCTTGAAAATAGTAATACAAACGGTGTCGTAGAAGTTTATAATGATCTTTAATTGTTAAAAGTTCAAAATGTACTAAGATCTATCATGTCTTTCATCCAAGACGCAAGTCTAATTAAAACTGCAGAGGAATAAGTGAAAGTGCACTACCTTGCTCTAACGTACGCAATTCAAGCCTTTCGCAAGTGTGCTAACAAGCCAAGCTTTCGGTTCAGTATAGTTATGATGTGTACTCGTATACGACTGGGACTCGTGGCGTGGTCCTGTAATCCAGCTTCATGGAGGATGATATAGGTCTAAAGCGGCTCAGTTAGTCTCTGTGATCATCTGATGATACCCGCATCAACTCCCACCATCGTTTAGACATATCAGACCATCACCTGCGTGGTTCGGAAGTCACGTTAAGCCGTTGGTCCTTGTATTTCCATTGGTCATTGGGCTATTAATTAATGACCCATTCTAAGGAAGAGTCGGCCTTAGTTTGTAACAAGACTACACCTCATAACTCATTACTACCACTCATCACACTCATCCTTCACCACATATTTGCCTTAAAATACCCTCATGAGAGTGGTCGGCATCTCAAATAGTGATTTAGTGATTTACATTGCATCTTGCTGATGTCACGCTGAACCTATCCTCACACACCAATTGCTATTGGATATAACCTTTTCGTGTGGTTTTGCACGAAACATTGGGCATGACATCGGGGAAAATGTTATTACGAACTATGTTGATTTTTTCGATCAGTAGGTCTGACATATCTAGGCTTGATGTTGTACTTTGTAAATAGCTTTTTTGTTTTGGAAACAGGTAAATCAAGTAGGTACTGATTGTAACTCTATAATCATGTTGCAGTATTGCTGAAGGTGATGAAGATTGCAGCAGAGGGAGACTACGATGAAGTAGAGGGTGCAGTGCCAGGTGTGGCGGGGAGAGACTACCCTAACTTGTCTTCAGTGCCAACCACGTCCTTCTCCTGTTCAAATAAAACTCCAGGTGAGTTCATGGCATATACAGGTTTCAGTTGTCAAGTTCATAACGGTTCTATTCGACCACCGTAATCAATCCAGTGTTTCAAATATGATTCCCTGATCTACAATAAGGTAACACTGTCCTTTGCCCATTTTAAAGACAGGACAGCACGTATTCGTCTTCTAGAAGACACTGTGGATCCATTAAAGTTACCAACTTTGTCCGGTATACTTGGGGTAGCCACAGCTCGGTAGTATTGTGCGTGCTTTGCCCCATATTGGTCTGGGTTCAACTCGCAGTGCTGCAACTTGTTCACGATAATCATTCCGCGTAGTTCGGAAGTCACGTTAAGCCGTTGGTCTATTCCATTGGTCGTTGGGCTATTAAATGGTTACCCAATCAGGGGAACAGTTGGTTCTAGTTTTAACCAGACTCATCATCCGTCAAAACACTCTCCACACTCACCATTTTACCTTCTGAAGGATAATCTCAAAGTAAAGTTATCCGAACCTCATTTTCACACCTCGCTCTGCGGCAGGAAGGAAGCTGGGTGCTCGAAATGAGACAGCTGACACTGACAGGCAGGTGAAAGGTGAGTGCAGTCAGCTGTTTACAGTTTACAAACAGCTGTGACACAGAGATGAGATGAGGTAACCTTTGCACTCGTCCTACTCCACTCCGGGTCCTCGTAACCTTCTTCCACTTCAATACGACTGTTATGTAACCTCCTCCATACGTGCAGCTCCTCCTGGCGAGACCCCAGTGTGTGATGAAGACAGGCGTGGTCGGTGTTATTTTTAGTGGCGTCGTAATAACCTTAACTATAGATATTTGGTGTACAGAAACATGAGACATCCTATGGTATTTTATTACATACAAATAATTTGCCTACAAATCCTGCATCCTGATCTTGAATGAACTCAGAACTAGCATCATCCCTCTAGAAGCAGTGCACCGCTCAGATTATAGACTTCTGTGTCCGGGCTTACAATAAAACTTTTGAAAATACGATTACTCCATGTACATATAAAATGTATCGCCATGACGAGAAGAGAAAAAATAAGCTCCACCTGACATAATCACCAGGATTATTAAAAGAAAGATTTATAACTCAGTACTTCAATATCAAGCACTAATCTTACTGTATCATGTCACTGCGCCATACTACCATTTGAGAACCAGGTGCAAAAACATCCCCACAAATGTGTTGGCACGCTGATGTAACCAACACTGTAGAGGAATCTGAGCTACAGAAAATATAAAAGAAATCCACACCTCCAAATGTCATGATTAATTTTAAATTAATTTTTAATGTCAAGTTGCGGCTTGATACTATTATTTAATCCACTTAGGCTGAGAAAGAAAATAAACATTATTGAGCATGATTTAAACGAACACAAGATAAATTTGTTAGTTAATTTGTGATGATTTATTTTCATTACAACCATTTACAAATAAAAATAAACAAAGTAACTTGAACTAATTGAATGAATGAATGTAATAAAATAATTTGATCACAACCAGCTCATTTCAAACTATTACCGTAGTTTTGATTTGTTGAACACCAGAACACTGTTTGCAGGATTCTACGCAGATCCAGAAGCTGGATGTCAGGTGTTCCACGTCTGCTCGCAGATGAGTCATCAGTCCTTCCTGTGTCCAAATGGCACGATCTTCAACTCCAGGGTTAACACTTGTGACTGGTGGAACAAGGTGCAGTGTGAAGATCACCCTGAAGATACACGCTTTGATTGGCCATCTGTGGAAGAAGACGAAGAAAGAGTCCATCAGGTGATCGCTGGTCGCAGTCATGATTATGTTTTTAAGTCGAAGTTTCCGTCAAAACAACTATTGAAGCTGGATAATGATTCCCCTAAGAACCTCCCTTCTGAAACTCAAGAAGGGTTCAACCCTACTTCAGAAAATTACCCGAAATCTTTTGAGTTTTCTCCTTTGGAAGTTTCAATAAGGCCTCGAAAAAAATATACATTTACTGACCACTCTTCGTTTATCAAACTGACAACTCCTTCTTTTCTTTCTTCCATGGGAGTCGGTGAACAACTTCAGCAATCTCATCTGGATAATTCAGGAGGTTCTGCAGGTTTCAATGATGAAGGTTCTCAAGATGATAGTATTTCAAAATCTGGAGATAATATGTTGACAACAGATGGATTGTTTTTCAACCATCGTCATAGCGAAAGCATAAAACATGAGAATCTTGATCGTAGTTTATTCCGGAAAATTACCAATCCTCAACCAAAAGGTACTAAAGCAAACACAGTCAACAACTTCCTGGAAAAGAAAACTCAATCTCAGCTGAAGAAAGAAACCGGTCGATCACCTCAGGTCGAGACAAGTACTTTACTATTATCAGCTAAGTACTCTTTTACAAGTAGAGATAAGGATAAATCTGTAGATAGACCGCTAAGAAGACGAGTATCTAATAAATATTCTATACAAGACTTATCCAGTTTTGACGAAAGTGTTGAAGAAACTACCAATTCCCCAATGGCACTAAAGCCTGCAAACACATTAAATGATCTGACAAATCCTATTTCAGAATACAATATTGACGATGACAATAACCACCAAATCCGTGCAAATGAATCGCCGTTCCTAAACAGATTTACTTATAACGAATCTGACTTATCTTCGTTTGATGTAAAATCGGTCAACACGGAAAATAGAACTGCTATCTCTCAATATCAATATCTTCCTACTGACTCCACTGTTGACTTGACCTCGACTGAAGCATATAGATCTGAGCCAACTCAACGACTCAATGAGGTCCCAACAAACACGAGAAATGAATTTGATACCAACGATGAGCCCAAGAGTTCAACGTATACAATCAAGGGACATTATATAACACACGCTCCTGTTGAAGTTAGCCCTTACAGAAGGTTTGGAATAAAAAGGAATCATGTTGTGGCAGCAGAAAATAAACTATCATCGTCAGCTTTTAATGAAGGTCTTGATAGTTTTGGTTCGACAACTCCAAAAAGTAGTTCACTGGTAAATGAATTCACTTTGAAGGATTCTTCTTACGCACTCAATTCTAGAGATTCAGTTGATCTTGATTCTTCGACGGAAGCTAGTACGTTTCCAAACACTCCTTTGTTGAGCACTGTAAAACATAGACAGTTGGGACCGTTCTTGGGACAAAAGCTTTCTTTCGAAAACAGTCATGTTGTTTGGCCCTTTCTTTTGCCCCAGTTCATCGTGCCAATGATTTACTCCAAGCCATTAGACTTGTCAAATCCAATTCTTAAGTCATCAACTTCCCAAGTACCTGGGCCGTCTGAAACTGAAGAGGCAACCCAAAACACACGGGATGACCTTAGTTATGAGAAAGTTGACGATCAAAATGTGTCCTTCAATCCTCTACAGCTTCTATTAAGGAGCGACCATGAACAAAATATAAATAGTTTGATTCAAGATAATACAGCTTTAAGTTCCAGTACTGTCGAATTTAGATCAACGACCGAATCTTTCAACGGCAAGGAACCAACTTCGGTACTCCCAAATGACAAACCTAATGCTATAAACCATGAGTTACAAACATTAGGAAACCAAGCTTCTTCGCCTAGTGCGTCTCTTTCTCTTAAATTTCTACAGAAACTGCCTCTAACAACCCCAACTATTCTTCTTATTCATCAGACAACACAGAGAATTTAGAAATTCAAAAGGAGGAAAATTCTGAACCCCTCAGTGGCTATAAAGAACAACTCTACACTTCTGGTCAAGCATCACCTGTGCCCAGCTTTACAGAACCAAATTTAGGACTGAATCCCGGAGAACTTCTCAACATCAACAATTTGGAAACGAATAAACCTGGTGAAAACTCAGCGGAAGTTTTAAAATCGATTAGTTTTTCTTTGGATTTAGAAGAAGACAGACAAAGTTACGAAAAGGCCCAAGCTGCAGGATTGCTTGAAAGATAGCAAGTGTCAAACTAATTTGATTTTGGCAAGTAAGATGAAACACAAGATTAATAATATAATTACTTCAGTGTATACCGGTCCAGGTGTGTTTACTGTTGGTATAAATGTTCCTGTCCAAATTGTTGTATAGACTTGGCACCTAATTGTTTCCTCCTTTATATTTGGACTTAGGCGATATCCTAGACTTCAAATTATTATTAATTCTGGTGGTATGATGAATCTACGATGCCAAACGTCGTTTAAAGATCTTGTTTGATTTATTGCTAGTCGTGATTTATTATTGTTTTGCGTTAATCAAACTATATTTTGTTTGATGACTATACCCTCGTGTTTTACTATATATTGTTCAAATTTGAAAATAATGGTTATCATTTAGTTATCTTGTTTAGTGTTCATATAGGGTTTTGTAATTTAATACCTTACTGTAGTCATTATTAAAAGAATTGAGTGTGAATTGCAGTGTTTAATTTAAATCAACCAAAAGCACATTAGTTTAATTTTCTTAAACAAAATGTACAGTAAACATGAGCTAAAATTGGCCAAGATTTCTCATTATCGCCCACGAGTCATCCAATTAAAAATTATTATAATTTTAACAAAGAAGGCAGCATTAAACTTTTCAGAAGCTGGCAACTAGTGCTGAAGAAGTCTTTTCGATAGTGTCACAGCCAATGAGAACATCGACAGTTGGCATCCAATGAACGGTCATTGGGCCAGCAGACAGCAAGTAGCTCAGTTTCAGCCAATCAGTGACTGAAGATGGTACTCCACAACGAGAACGAAATATCTTAAGCTAGTTATGATGTTTTGACGCGATGTAAACCAAAAGAACTAGATTACAGTATACACCAAAATTAGTTTTGCTTAATAGTACAACAGAAAAGGAAAAATCAAAATACTACTTGGAATCGGAGACAACTTGTTTGAAAGATAAGATGAGTTTATCGTTGAACAAGCGGAGTAGCGTATTCCTATAACCAGCTTGTTCCGGGCGAGTGTGTCTGTAACTTGTTTTAAACCGGAAATAAGTCTTCAAGAAACGATACAATAAAGGGAGAAGGGGAGGAGGGAGGGGGTAATGTAATGTTGTGCTGAACTTAGGTACAATAGACAATGTAAACATGTAACCCATTTCCTCGACTGACTTCCGAGAAAGAGTGTATCAACAATATTATAAAGTCTACTTCTTTAGATTCTTTGGAAGCTTAGAAAATTCTGTGTATGCTTACAAAAATATACATACTATTTAACGATCTTGGACGTTAAATCTAACAACTCCAAGTTTTGAAAATGTTGAATCGAGTAGGTCTATGTATGTGGTACCTTACGATAGCTTCTTTCTTTAAAGTTTGTTGTTGACAATAGGAGAATTTCAGAGTTTAAATGTTTTATTGCGGATATTTTTAGTGAACAAGAACAACCAGATGCCGGAACACACCCTATATATGCGACGGGAAATGTCCACAACAATACTTCAAACTTTGTGGTAACTGTTCTCATAGGTAAAAAAAGGTAAAGTTTGTCTTGTTTAACGAGGCGAAGTTAGGACTACTAAGTCCTCTCTACCACTCAACCTCGACCTTCACCTAGCGTCACCGTATTAGTCACATTACAAATGTAAGTGGTGACTGGGGGATCGAACCCGCGCCACCGGAGTGATGAGCTCCGGAGTTACGTGCGATACCAATCCGCCACGGATCCGCTATAAAGGTCGAGATAAAGTTGGTTTTGTTTAACGAAGTTAAAAATACAGTGCCCTCTCTTCCACTCAACCTCGACCTTTACCTAGCGATACTGCAGAGTCACACTACAAATAAGTAAGTGGTGACTGGTGACTGTGGGGATCGAACCCACGCCAGAAGCTCCGGAGTCGCGCACGATTCTACCCCGCCACGAGTCTAGCGCCTACGCTGAGATATATTCTAAGCACTATATAAAGTGTGAATCAAACCCACAGTCAGAAGCAGGAAGCCACTTGATCATCTTGTTTGTTCGTCGTTGAATTGTTTTGCGGAAATTGTCACTGGTTTGAGACAATCGCACGGAAATGGAACCAACATTTTAATATCGTCTCCAAACTTTGAACATTAACGTTGTTGCCGCGTCTGTAGGAAATTGTCGTCAACTTCCATTTTCCGTAGCTTTGTACAAATTCCATTTGTGAATTTTCGCTAATCGCTTTAGTTTACTGGTGGAAGTTGTTTTGTTCTGTTCTTTGGGACACAGATTTGATGTAAAAGCAATCTACGTGTACTGATTGTAATTCATGTAGTAATTAGTTATACCAATTATCATAACTGAGGATTTTACACTTTGCTTTTTGCATTTCATTCCTTAGCAATACTGTTGATGGGAAAGCCTAATTCCGATTCTATGGCCATAATAGCAGAAGTAATTCTTTGTTTGAAGTTTGTTGTTGACGATGGCAGATTTTTTGAGTGAAAAGTAACTTAAAACCTAACACAAAACAAAAGGAAATGAGCTGGCCTAAAAGTTATCAGAGCAAGATGACCAGTCACCTACCAAACAACATAAGTTTCCTCTTTAATTTTTGTTTGATTTTCCTTTTTTTCCTGAATTTATTAAATGTCAAAACAGCTAGCCTGCAACACATTAAAACACACACAACAACGTTAAAAATAAATAACAAAAAAGAAACCAAACACGTCAACGGTCAGTGACAGCTGGCCACTGACTGACTGACTGGCAGGCTGGGCGCAGCGGACGACCAATCACAGACGTGTATCAGGCTGACTAACTGTATCAGAGAACACAAAATACCTGTTAATGCACGGCTAATGGAGGGGAAGAAATTCTGTAGAGTTTTGATTAATGAGTCAGTTTTTTCTAGCAATGGAGTTGAATTTACTAACAATAATTTAGAAAATTCCCTACTCGGTAAATCACGATAACAGAAACATCACTATTTGAGATGCCGACCACTCTCGTGAGGGTATTTTAAGGCAAATATGTGGTGAAGGATGAGTGGTAGTAATAAGTTATGAGGTGTAGTCTTGTTACAAACTAAGGCCGACTCTTCCTTAAAATGGGTCATTAATTAATAGCCCAATGACCAATGGAAATACAAGGACCAACGGCTTAACGTGACTTCCGAACCACGCAGGTGATGGTCTGAACATTTTAAGTTGTTTGTTGAGTGATTGTTGAGTGTTTGTTGTTGATGTGTTCAATTAAAACGCTTTGATTGATATTAGCAGAGAAACTATCTATCTTCTGCAATATTAGAATGGGTACAGTTAGAAACTAAAATGTCACACACCCAACTACAGCTTTTATTTAATAGATTTCTTCTGTGTTAGAGTTTGGTCAAATGAACTGCAACTGATTGACGAATTAGAGACAATGTCAATTACTGATGGATTTGTTAAAAATAACAAGCTCTCACAGATAACTGGATCAATCCGGTGTAATCCGGTTAGAGCCAAGTTCTTTCTGTAGAGTGATCCCCGTTACTTTAATCAAACATTGGTGATTTGTGGATGCGTAAAGGGTGGTTTAATGTTCTCAAACCCCAAATAAAAATCAAAAGATTTTCCAAACAACGCTTACTCTATTACTTTGCAATAGAGAGTCTCATTTATAGGGCGTAAAATTATCGCTGAATATTTTTAGCCGCAGCAAACCGCGGACTTGTCAGCTGGCTCGTAAATAAATCTGAAACACGTTTCTGACATTTTGAACAGAAGACGTGGATTTTCCAATATTGTCTTTATTGAAAGACGGGTTCAGGAAATAGGTTACATGTTTACATTGTTCATTGCACCCCCCTTGCCCTCCCACCTGATCCAATGTTGTCTTGCTTCTTACAGACTTATTTCCGGTTTAAAACAAGTTACAGGCACACTCACCCGGAACAAACTGGTTATAGAAATACGCTACTCCGCTCGTTCAACAATAACTCATCTCATTTTCAAGCAAAATTGTCTTTTGTTCAAAAATGTATGTACGAAATTATGTTTTATGGTAGTTTAGAAACAAAACTGTGTTAGAGGTATTCAAATATATCAGGTTCCTTGATGGTCAGAACTATTTTGGAAACGTTGTAGAAATGATGACTCTTTACGACTTGTCAAATTGATCACTTGTCAATTGATCATCAACTGTAAAGAAATGAACTGCCTTACCTGCCAGAGAATCTCTTGAGTAAAACATTTCATGCAATCATACCCTAATCCTGAGAATGAGATATTTTATTCGTTGAATGAGTTTGCAGACTCAAAGGGTTCAAAGACAATAACAAAATCTCACTTCCATTTCCGTCGAAATTGTAATAACAATTTCCCCATCATCCAGATGAACAATCTACATTCAGAGCTTGTTATCCTGCCAGCTTCAGAGTTTAAGACATTATTTCCTTATTGCTTATTCAAATGTTTTAATCTCCACTATTTATTGGTGTATTTGGATTCAGAGGTAAAATTCTGAAATGGTTTACAAGATTATAGAAAATGAAAATAAGTGCTTAAAAATACAAATCGTTGTTGTTTTTAGTACTATATTAATTCATTATTAATTTATAATTATGTCAGCAACGTAGTGTATATTTAAAATTACGTAGTTTATGTTAGTATGTATTCATGTACTGTTGGGACAGTAGCCTACTTAAAGGGGAAAAAAGAAAAAGGGGTATACAATAAAAATATATATATATATTTACATATTAATACAAGAATTGAAAAAACTGAGAAGCACCCTTTAAACATTTTATTTTAACAACTACCGGTTTCGGGAATTATCCCATCTTCCTGGTGGTACAAAGCATCACAAAATAGCAGAATTTGTGATGCTTTGTACCACCAGAAGATGGGATGATTTCCGAAACCGGTAGTGGTTAAAATAAAATGTTTAAACTTCTCAGTTTTTTTCAATTCTTGTTTTAATATACCAAGTATTCCTCAAAAGAGAACAGATATCACAAAATATATTCACATATATATTTCGTTAAGCTATGGTTTCACTAGGAAGCGGTGAACGCTATATTTACGGCCGTATCACCGCTACGTCCCACTTCATCGAGCGCTATAGCGGCCTTACAGTACTCACTGTCATTATAACTTGAATGAATTCTTACAGGTAAATATCTACCTAATCCATGTTATTACTCTAACTTGATGTACCTCTGGCTAGCAGCGAGTACTCACGCGTTAAAGGTTGGAGAACGGTACCCTACACCGTGACGTCACACTACATCGTAAGTGGCCTTACGTAAACCTATGTCAAAGTAGATAGAGTCAAATCCTATAGTTTAATATCCAAAAATCTATTACAATTGTTGCCAAATATCAAATTAGTTGTTTGACTTGCGAAAATGTGATATTTTCGCGTCGTTTACAGGTATACTCTAGCTTGATGACTCCCCCCATATATTTATAATAAATGACCTAAAATTTTATAAGTTTATGTTTATATACTGTCTGGGTATGTATATTTGTGTAAATTGTTCTACAAAATGAGGCAAGAAATGGGGCATACTTCACGCTCGTGTATACTCTACGGGTTTTCTCATTTCCAAAATGTAAACAAGAAAAATCGAGTTCAGTTCAATTTCTGTTCTGTCTTCTGTTCCAAACACCCAACAAGTAAAACTACTATACTAGAAATCGCTAATAAAATTAATGTTACAATTGTGCAGTACTATTTTTGAAATAATTTGATTTTTTATCAAAACTGTTTGCAATGTCAACGTAAGTATAGTTTATTCACAATAATCTCACTATTTTACGGACAATTTGGTGAGCGTACACCAAACAGTCAATGCTGAGGACTAGGACCAAATACGTTTGCAGATTAGGCCTATTGATGAAACTGGCTAGATGGGTATAAAACAAGCTAAAATAATGTTCTAAAAATTATACTGGTGGAATTTCAATCTAAATTATGTTACTCTTTAAATAATAAGCTACCTTTGAAGGAAAGCTGTGCATCCTATTTTGTGAATGCTATCTGGACCAATGAATCCTAGGGCAAGAAATTTTCCCAGAATCAGTACAATCAAATACCTTTGTGGCCTGAGGTGCAGTCCAATAAATTGGTGGCTTAGATTTAAAACTATTATACAGAGTTACTCAAAAAGTAAAGTATAAGTGCTCCATGAATAATTATTTACGTACGGTTGAAAAGTAGAAGTTCCAAATTTTTGTTTACATACATTGAGAGGTAATTTCAACAATTGATTATCAACATGATGACTGCCATTTAGCATAAGATATTTTGCGTTCTTGAATGTTCAAAAGCCAGTCAGTTAAGTTTGGCGAGAGTTTCGTCGTAGATTCGTGATTTCGTCAAGACTTTTTCTTATGGGGCTACCTACGTTAAAAGAGGAAGTTTACATATCACCATTGCCAAGAAATCTAGTTGGCCTACGGAACCGTATCAGAGTTGCAGTCAATACTGTAAATCAATATTTACTTCGTGATGTGTGGGAAGAGTTTGATTATCGTCTAGACTTTTGCCAAGCAGTCAGGGGACGACATGTTGAGCATTTATAAAAGTTTACCAAGGAGGACACACTTTGAAATGACCTCTTTTTACAAGTATTTAGTTTATGTAAATCTAAGTCATAATCGATGAAATAGAGTTATCCGAAAGTAAGACATTCTTTTTGAATAACCCTGTATTACACTTAAGATGAAACAGGTTTAGTTGTCCCATGGATTGGGTTAGATGACAAGTGTTTTACTGTTTCTAATCTGAACTATAACCTACAAAACCTTTCAATATTGTGATATTTTTTTGATCGTTCATCTGCATTGTGATAGGTCATAACAAACTGAGTCTTGCATAACAGGCTTTAATTCAACTAGGCCTTAACAAGAAAAATTTTCCAGTAAAATACTATTTAATTATTTGTTTTGAATTTTAACCTGCTTGATTTTCTTATAGGATTGGGAATAATCGTTCAGCCCAAGGCTCTTCTTCAAATGTACGACAGCAGACATTGGCCCTATCAGAGAATCTTGGAGATACAACCACTAGTGAAGAAAATCAAGATGAAACAACAAGCAATGGCTTGGCTTCAAATGACGCTGATGATTGTTCAACTGATGATGAGGTGATTTTGAAAATTTTAACTCAATTTAAACATTAACCCTTTGCGGTCTCATTTTATTTTTAATTTTCATGAAAAGCCTACCGTATGGGTTTCCCCAGTCCCCTGTAAGGAAAATTTCAGCAAAACCGCTCTCTGGTACGGCGCATTATCAGTCATAGAACCACTCCTCTAAGCACAGAGATTTAGCGCCTCCCTAAGCTGAAAAAGTGCCACTCACCGCCTCACTGGATTTGATGAGCCATTTTCTCTTCAGTGATCCTCAGCGGGTCATTGTGGCCCCACACCGAATGATCCAATGACTAGCATTGCACCGTACCAGAGCGCACCGGGTGGGATTCAAACCCGCTGTGACAGACAGGGGCCAACTGTCCGTCACTATAACCACTAAACCACCGGCTGTTTGTCGTGAGCTGTCAAACTCACACGTGAGTTGCCGTGGAGGGGAGGAGTGGTAGTTTCGGTGTTCTCTGCTAGGTGCCGTTAGTGTAGCGTAGTCCTTGCATATCAGAGACCTTGTTTCAACCGCAACCTATACTGGACATCCAAGGGTTCAAAAGGAAATAGCGTTTATCAACCTATAATAAACACACGCCCTCAAAGGGTTAATATATTTAATAAATTTTCTACTTAACTTATCACAGAAAATTATGTACTAGGTGTAAGCTGAAAATTTAGAAATGCCTTTGATGTGTCTCAAATTGGCCTTTTATTATTAGAATTTACAAAGATACAAAGAAGGACTTGCATACACATGTTTTTTAGTGAAACAAATATTAGCCTTCAAACCTCGGTGTAGGAGAAGTTTTTCTATATAAGTAGGACTACGTATTCAACTGACCATATCATCTGAATGTTCAAAAAAGGATTCAACCTTTTTTTATGCCACAACTATTTCCATACCAATTTTTCAACCTAATGAAACTAAACCTCTTTAACATTTCCAGGTGATTCTTTGCGTTTTCTTCCGCAAATCCAAGTTAGCTGCGGCTGTGTATTACGTTGCAACTTCTGAGGTAAAACCTTCCCTATATCAGTGTATTTTATTGTGCTTAGTTGAATGTCAACAAAATTGTTTTGACTTTATAAGACTGACGTTGTCTATTGCTGTAATCAAAGCTTAATGACAATAAAAATTTCTCATTCTCTCATTCTCATTCTAAGCTTACTGCAAAATATATCTGTAGTTACATAATATACAAAAAAAGCCATGAGTGTGATCATTTACTTGAAAAATTCAATAGTCTTGTCGTAAACCACTTGATTTCCATAGGCTTTTATTTCTTGAGGTACTCAAGAAAACATAATCAATATAGTTGCCAAAAATTTCTACAAATTAAAAAATTGCTTTACAATATTTTCATTAGTTTAATTATTTAAAACCTTTCGTTATGGATTTTTATCACATATTTGGTTGTTCATGTTTAGGTAAAAATGTTCTTTAACTATAATGGTTTTGGTTTTTACAGATGCATCTAGTTTACGATGTTATAGACCCAGCTCCTGACTTTTGCCTTCTAAGAAAACTCTTTCAACAGCTAAAACCCAGGTAAGTGTTGTCCAAGACACTATTTTGACGGAGAGTTTCATCAAGCCCCTTTCCGTTGATTAATAGAAAAAGAATTTTTCCTGTTGTGTAAGCATTAGAAGGAAATAATCAATATTTTTTTAAGGAATTTGTTTAAAAAAGAATGTTGTTTCTGAGTTTAGTTTGTTCACACTCTTGATTACAGTCAGATCGTGACCTGTCCCTCTCTATCCGATGTGTTTCTACGAACTGTTCACTCGTTGGTCACTGGAGAAAACGTATCCATCTCTCCTTCAGCCGACCCTCCTACCTATACCGACAAGTTCCACTTCGTGCCAACCAAAGAGTTCCGTAAGTCATTCCATCCTCAGTCCTCAATCCTCAGTTCCACCTCTCCTTACAATTTGTTAACAAATTCCTCAAGGAAATAGAGCCTAATTCATTTCTCTCGCCTAAGAAAAGGAAACGTTAGTTACGTCGTAACGTGAGCTTCCTAACACCTCCTTAGAAGACTGTATTTATGATCGGACTTTGGTAAAACTTAGTATAAACATTTATGGTACCGTACTTGACTTGTATACCAAAAATCAGAAAAAACCGTTCAGCCAGACCGAGATAGCGGATAAGCCACAAAATTGATAGTGGTTAAACAATGACTGAAGGCACTAAAAACACACTATTTTATAATAAAAGAACGTACTGCACGTGATAAAAAACCATAAATTGACGTTTTACAATTTTGCACTGTTTAACACAATCCTGTAGCGCAAGCACATTTGTTTATTTGACACACCATTTTACATAGTTCTTATAGGTTCTAATTTATCTTAGAATGACAAAACCACTTTCTTCATTTTATCTGCCATTTTAAAATCAAACATCACGCACAAAATATGCACACACATGCGACGTTTCAGCGGTTTCACAAACAAGGCAAACAGTAGAGTTAGACTGACAGTGTAGGCAGTAGGCAAGGGGTGGGTCGACAGTGGCAGGCAGTGCAAATCACTTTGCAGGTGACTCACGCACTAAGTAAACAATGCCTGGAACTGTACATTATTTTACTGTAGATTATAATTTTGTTATTTATGAAACCTTTTATTACAATATTAGAAAACTTAGAAATAAGTTTCAAAACTTGTATATGTTTACGGTATTTTTCTTTCATTTTTATGCATACAATATTTTAATGTAGGCGCTGCGGATAAACTGCCCACGGATAATTGACGGTTTACTGTTTTGTATCGTACTGATGTATGTATGTATGTTTGCTCTGCCAGGCTACAGCAGTTGCAAGCGGCAGATCATGGAGTTACAACTGCCGGGAGTGGCGGACGGGGACAGGCACCACTATGTGTTGTCTACGATCAACCTTGGCTACCACAATCTCGTGTCTGCCATCGGGGCTTGCTCTACTTCCTGCAGAGGTCTCAAGCTCGCCTTGCCTTGTCTGCACTGGACTGTCCGATACTTGCCGTCAACACTCTGTCATTGTGAGTCAACAGACGTGTAAACTAGGAGAGATCCCTTAAGAGTGCACAGTAGTGGCTGTGACCTTGAATTTCATCCCAAAAACAATGTAAAAACATACATTTTCTTGCAAAACACCTACAGTTTCCATTGAATTTGTATGAAATGGACTTTGTTTTAACCCTGTCTCATTTTATTTTTAAATTTTCGTAAAAAGCCTCCCGTATAGGTTTCCTTAGTCCCCTGTAAGCAAAATTTCAGCAAAACCACTCTCTTGGTTGCATTACCAGTCATTGAACCACTCCTCTAAGCGCGGGGATTTAGCCTCCTAAGCTCAAAAGTACCACTCTCCGCCTCACTGGATTTGATGAGCCATTTTCTCTTCAGTGATCCTCAGCGGTCATTGTGGCCCCCGCACCTGAATGATCCAACGACTAGCATTGCACCGTACCAGGCACCTGGGTGGGATTGTTTTACGCTGTGACAGACAGGGGCCAACTGTCCGTCACTATAACCACTAAACCACCGGGCTGTTTGTCGAGGGCTGTCAAACTCACACTTGAGTTGCCGTGGGGGAGAGAGTGGTAGTTTCGGTTTTCTCTGCTAGGTGCCGTTAGTGTAGCGTAGTCCTCGCATATCAGAGACTGTTTCAACCGTCTCCTATACTGCACATCCAAGCATTCAAAAAGAAATAGCGTTTGTCGACCTATAGTCGACACGAGACCTCAAAGGGTTAAAGTGCATTAAATGTGTAAGTGAAGTCCCTGAACCAAATTTCCATTTTCTCATTTATAAAGCTGTGACATACATCTGAAAATTGAAGAAACCTTCTGTTTGAATTTCTTGACTTTACTAGCAAATTAATAAAATTTTCAAAAAAAGTGGTAAGCCAAGTCATTGCAGTACATTGTCATAGTTCAAATAAAACTTAATTCATAGAAATCTGAAATTCAATTGCAGCTCTAGGAAACTACCTAAATAGTTAAGAGAAAGTTCATT
Organism: Matsumurasca onukii; assembly: GCA_018831715.1. Classification (NCBI taxonomy): domain Eukaryota; kingdom Metazoa; phylum Arthropoda; class Insecta; order Hemiptera; family Cicadellidae; genus Matsumurasca; species Matsumurasca onukii. The sequence goes on from CM032058.1 coordinate 91,843,853, forward strand.
TGTTGTTGAAAATAAAATAAAAACGAGTTTAGTATCTGAATTTGTCGTTTATAGGTAAACATTTTGGTAGCACAAAGTTTTGAACTTATATAATAAATCTCCAAAGCACCTTGAATGCTGGAATTATACATTTTACAATTACTTATTGTGCTTACTGCCCTGCGAGGAACTAATGAAACATAAAAGTAAAATTAAATCCATTTTGAATGATTGAAACTTAAGTATTTGTGTTTATTTGATAAATCACAAGCTAAAAATGCAAATAGATAAGTCAAGAATAAATTGTAACCCACGTAACTACTAAGAAGGGTCATCGTCACTGAACTCTATGTAAAGATATGTTCATACTAGCAACTTCAAGATTACGGAAAATCAAATATTAAGAGCTGAGTCTAATTATCTAAAATAATTCAAAATAAAATGTAAGCATGAGTATTATAAATTAAATAAATGTGAGACAACTTGAACTGCAAGAGCTGAGCAAATAAGTTTTCGAAATAAAATAAAAAGACAATAGAAACTAGCTTTGGAACTTTGGATGGTTGGGATTGGGTTGGGACCTACAACCCCTGCTGAACAGCAATGTGAAGTGAGATCCCTCGCCACACAGGGAGACTCCTAGGCAACTGAACCCCGAGGAGCTATGCGAACAACGTTCTATTACTTACTCAGCATAACTTTGACTATAAAGACAATCTGGCCAACATTGCTTTGATAACAAGGAAGCAGTTCTGCAAGTTGTCAACACAACATAGTGACAGAAATGTTAAGAGAATGGATATATATGTAATCAAAACTGAAGGTAAAAGAGATTCTTTTCTAAAACCATGAAATTTCTACCTATCGTTACTCTTTGACATGATTGCAGAAAAGACATCGTGTGGCTGGATGAAGAGACGGTCTCCACGCTGCAGATATTTGCTCCGATCGCTCACCCATCCTCGTACAAGTGGTCCTCAGGTGGAGGGGGAGGGGTCAAGGAAGGAGTCAGTGTCTATTCTCTGCTCAACAGATGTCATTCCAGTGCCGGTGCCAAGCAGATGAGGTACGGTCTGTCAAAGTGTTATAAACCATCAGTAGCTTGGGCAAATTAGGTCCATTGTAGCCAAAAATATATAGTTCTGTTTTTTGTGTTTAGCTTTGGACATCCTAAATAAGGTTTATTTAAGTTTATAAATTCTGACCTGTGCTAAATTTTATAAGGGCTAAAATACATACAGTTTTGATACCATTTCTATTTTGCATATAGCCCCTTTTTGGGTTTAGTTGCCTGGGCTACAAAATGGCTATATACCAGGGTATCCAGCATACGGGAATTCCGGGAAAACCGGGAATTATACAGGAATTTTCAGTATACAGGAATTTTATCCCTAAACCGAGAAATTTTCCGAGAGGGATCGCGAACGTGGTGATTATGTCATGGACAAGTTAGCTATGGCCGCGAATGGTATCGAAGTTGTTAACGGCAACGAAAGTCGTGATTTCGTTGCGGGTGCTAGCGGGAGTCGAGAGATTGTTGTTAATGGTAACGAATGCATTGATTTCATGGCGAGCTAGTGGAGTCCAAGATCGCATGCGTTATCGTAGTTGTTATTTCGCCACAGGCGCTAGCAGAAGTCGAGAGATCGATGTAAACGGTAACAAAAGTCGATATTTGGTCGCAGGCAAAAAGTTGTGGTTTAGTAAAAAATAACAAAATGGGCGGGAGTAGCTATGACTCTATTAAGGTAGCTAAACACGGGAAATCAGCGATATATATCCGGGAAAACACGGGAATTTTGTTTTTCCTGTAACCCTGGATACCCTGTATACGTACGTTTAATTTTAGTTACTGGACGCATTCAGGAGGGCCTCCTTTTTTCAATAACTCATAACTGTCATAATGATAAAAAATTACTTTGAGGGAATGTTTTGAGTGAAAGGAAATTTAATGGGAATTTTTAACAGATCTGTTAATTAAAGGGATTTCCAAACTATCTGTTCTCTATATCTTTACTCTGATCAGTTTTCTAGGTGAATTCGATTAAAAACTCCCCTAACTACAAAACAAATTCAGACTTAGTGCCAGACTTATTTTTGCAGAGTGATGTTGTCGCAGCCCACCCGGGACGTGGATGTGCTTCGCACTAGACATGAAGTCATCTCCTTCTGCATGAAGCCAGCCAACACTCAGGCTGTCAAGTCCATCAGCGACTCAATCGTACACGTCAAGTCTGTTCTGGTCAGATGACTTTAGATCAAATACTCTAGGGTCCCGCTAATCCGAAAATCTGCCTAATCCAAACACTCTTTGAGGGAAAATTCATAACATTTTAGAGTTGGTGAAATAAATAAATCTAGTTTTCCAAGTTATATCATACTGTATGTGTTTAATAATGAACAAGCACTCACAATGACACACTATACACGCAGGTATGCGCACAAACAATAGCACATCTACTCGGTGGGGTAGCAAGCGACACACTGACAGTATGACTTGGTGAGTCATCATTTGTTTTTAGAAAGGGTGTCTGTACTGTGTAGGCCTCGTCGCGGGGGTTGGGGAGGAAAGTCGTGTCCTGCAGGTTTGCCCTACTACGTACGTTACTTCCATGCTGTTTGCTATTGCAGTGTACAACAGGATTAAAATACATAATTTCTTACATTTAAATTTAAAATATTAGTAGCTTAAAGTCAATACATAATCTTATAAGATCAATCTATACTAATATATAAAATGAGATGGTGTGTGTCTGTCTGTTCCCCAATCACGCAAATACCACTGGACCAATTTTAATGCAATTTTACAGGAATGTGGCTTATATACCTGGCCAACACATAAGCTATTAACATGTTTGATAATTTTATTATTTTCAAGATGGCGGTCATTGATAAGACCTCATTACATGGGAAAATGTATAAGCCCAATACTCTAACGTAAAATTCTAGAAAACCCGTAAAAGATATTTAAGTTTTGACAGCCCATACAAGCTTTAAAATTTAATCCCTACAAAAATGGTTCTGAGCATTTTTGCCGTATCTTCAACTGTTTGCTCGGAAAGCTTGCTTCAGTGTGGAGAAACAGGCTAGTGATGCGCCAACAGCTATGTTAACAAAGCCCCGAGGCAAAGCTCGGGTACTCTCAGCTAGTACTGTATATAATAAATGCTTTAATGTATGGCAAAAATTGGTTTATCCAATTTGTGCTAATCCTAACAGGGTCCGGTCCCAATTAGTTCGATTAGCAGGACTCTAGTGTATATAAAGATAGTCACAAGTGCTAATGTGAATCTACTTAACTTTCTATAGCGGAGTAAATGTTACACCGGAAGTGGCCTTTTTCCACCACTCTACAGGATGTGTTTTTTCTTTGATTTTACCAAAATAGCTAGGGTACAGATGAAATGTCCTTAGTTGGCACTTGGGGCATGCGGGCCGCAGAGAGAGATATAGGGCGAGGCGGACAGGACACTTCTAAAAACATCGGTCCTTCTTGGACTTGCCGACTCATGGGTTTATGACCACTGCTATTACCTGTGTTGCATTAACATTAGCTAATTTAAACTGTATAACACCGGTTTAAATTATCCGATTGTAATGGGACAAAAACAGAAATTATTGGTAAATCATTTTAAATTACAAGAGCGTATTATCAAATTGATAAGTGATTAACTTGTTTAAATCACATTTAGAACTAGGGTATTCATGGAAGCATGCTAATAGGATTGTCCCAATGGTGAGGACGGGCCAGTGACGATTTACAGCCCCGATGAGGGGTGACAACGATGCCTGATGTTTTCTTGACGACGAATACACATTTCTCACCTGAAATCCAAGTGCCAGCTTAGAAAGTTTCATCTGTAAGTTCGTTGAACAGCAAAAGATCTGCTGTTTCAGGGGGGGGGGCGTTTCCTCCAAAAATGGGGTTTTATGATATACAAACTACATGTGTGATCCAATTTGGATTCAACTTGGTCTCAGATATAAACGGCAGCGGAAGATGAATGTTTTGCCGCCATGTTGGTCTGTCTGAACAGATAATGGGGCTGAACTGTTGGGAATCTCAACACTGCACACATTTTCGTTCTCTCAGGCCATAGAAATGAATTACTGTGTTTCCTGTGGAAGTTTGCTAAAACAAATTTAAGTTAAAGGCCGTTAAGTTGCAAATTTTAGACTGGAAAGTAAATCCAATTTCAGGGGTTGATGAAAAATCAAACTTGATGTTTAGTGCAGTTGAGTTAGAATAATTGTTATATATTTTTAAAATATGCTTCAGCTTGCAATAGTTACTTTAATTATCGACTGTAAACGTTCACTTTTGTTTACAGAAAATCTTGACAAAAATGACCAACGCTCAAGCATCTGTTGCTCAATGGAAAGCATTTTACGATGTAAGTAAATCGTGATTGACCGAGACGTCATTTTTGGTTTTTGCAATATTTGTTTTCACCTTAACTTTTAGTAGTTGAAATGTGTAGCAATTTAATACGAGACATACAAGATGTAAAGTCGAAATCTTCACTCCAAAAGTAACCTACCAATTTTATTTGTACTGTTTACATATTCAATAGTGTTTGCCTCCGATGTTGCAGACGGCATACAACGCGGTCTTGATTGCAGAGGTGTGCAAAGTACATGCTGAGCAATCTGTACTGTTTGAACAGGTAACAACAACCAGCACATTTATTGTTGAGAGAGAGAGAACATCTTTATTACAAAATCGTTAAGATTTGAAATTGTGTCAAAGTACAAAATATTTAAAACTATCACAAACAATATAACAACTAGAAGTCATCAATATCAAAGTCTCTCCAGCCCAGGAACTCTGCAACTGAGTAGAATGGTCTTGTAGACAGCCACACTTTCAAAGGAGTTTTTAGTTTCACTGGATCAGCCAATTTTTTGAGGTCCTCAGGCAACGCATTGAAGAATTTAGCTCCGAGGTATGATGGTTTCTTCTCAAAAAGTCCTGTGCGATGGTAAGGTAGGTTGTGGTTGTGGCCAAATCTTGTGTTGCGACCATGAACATTGGTATTCTTTGGTATATTCTTCTGCATAGCCACTATCACAGTCTCGTAGATAAACAGTGACACTACCGTTAGAACTTTCTTTTCTACGTTGTTACTGAGACCCAATTTCTTGAAAGCCCAGTCTCTTTCAGCCAACATTTAGTCCGTTTCACAACATCTATTTTTGAATGATGTATGTTTTTAAATTTAAGTACAGTAGAATCTTGTTCAGTCGAACGTCAACGTGTCCAGTTCTCTAGGTTGTTTACATTGGTGTCTGAGTGAAAACAAATTCCAATCCTACAAAAATGAGTGTATGTCTAAAGGCAACTATTTCTAAATTTTGAAACCCATGTTGAGTCTTCAGTTTCAGTAGGTTTATTAAAAGATGAACATGTGGCATTTATAAGTGTTTCTTTGAAGATTTTTCAATTATTTTACATTTAAAAAATAGGTCACTAGGCCAGGATATACTATCAAAAATGAGAGCAATCCCACCTGAATAAAAACTTATAAGCGAACACTGTCTAATTTTTAGCCCTACCAAAATTTTTGTTGATAAAAAAAGCTTAAAAAGGTAGTAAAAGGCAAGCTTAACAACAAAACCAAAAATTTCAATTATTTGTTCAGTACCCAGATTATCCAGTTTGTGACTATACGGATAGTGCACTGAGTGCCTTAATCTAGTTGAACAAGGTTCAAAGATAAACTGTTTATGAAAAAGTTAAAAATTGGATAGTACAGTTGATTGTTTATTGTGTGGTATTGCTTAGATAGCTGACTGTCTGTGTGACAGCATTTTCCTCATGTCCCACTGTATCAACCGGACCATGGACTTTGAGTCTTCCACTGTGCAAAACCGAGTTGTAGTCAAGTTCGGAATCAGTGAAGAGCTCGACCAACGTGAGTATATCTCAATAGTTTTAAGTACTTCCTTGGTTGCTTTCTTGGTAATGTTGAGAAAATCCATCATAAGGGAATTCCAGGAAATTTTCCATTAAGGGAAAAATCAAAAATTATGCGGCTATTTTCTCTCCAAACCACAAAATTATGATTGGAGAGGTCCCAAAAGTCATTGAAGAGTGATTTGAGTGATTGGAGAGGTCCCGATTTCATCACGGACGATAACGGGAATCTAGAGATTGTCGTGAACGGTAACGAAAGTCAAGAGATCGCTGCTTAAGTTGGCGAGAGTAACTAAGACTCTCCATTTCAAACGTTTTTATTAATTTAATGCAATTTTAAGCCCAATAATATTGTACTTGGAAACTCGGGAAAATTGACCCAGGGAATTATACGGGAATTTTTTTCCCTGAATGCTGGACACCCTGTCATTGAGTTTAGATATTTTACAGAAATTCAACCCAAATGACACAATAGTTCACTAAATTTAGCCCACACTCTGTTGGCATCAGGCCTAATGTTATCTCAACTGTGCAGTAAAAGAGCGGTACTTGAACCTGGGTGTGGTGATGGGTGAAGTGGTGCACCAAGAGTTGGAGATGTTACCTTCCTACATCGAGTCGTGTCAGATGGTGTACATACCAGAGGTGGGCTACTTGCTGGCAATAGCGTACTGGCAAGAGGATCTGACCGAGGAACAACTGCAAGCCTTACCTAACCTACAATACAAGGTGAGTACCCCTCACGCTGCAAACTGACAGACACGCAGCTAGACGCTACAGAGATGCTGGCCCGAGTTAATCAAATTTCCTTTGCAATTTTTCACTCTAATATACTAATTTTACTTAAGTTTTCTACACCTACAGTCTCGCTTAAGCCTGTTGTTTTGGCCTTCAAGTTTCAACCTATGCCAGCCTTAAGAAGTGAGTAGCTTTAAACAAGATTACTGACTGTTTTACATTTTTTGAGAGTTATGACGACTATAAAACTTGACAAACATTTTTTCGGTTGTAGTTCAAGACTGAAAAGGCTGCACATTACAAGAGCGCTAGGTGTTATGGTAAGTTTCAAGTTTAAAATTTCTATTTTCAACTTGTTATACATAAATTGTTGCTGTTAAGTGGGTAGAATGTTAAAGGGTTGTCAAGCAGAAGAAAAGACGTATCCCCAAATTTATCTCATGAAACTTCCTTTTATACCCTTTCTAAAGAATACCAAACAATTCATGACTGACTAAGTTGATAATATTATTTGTTGCCAATGTATCTGATGAGAGATGAGGGTGAATGTTGCAGAGCTGGACAACTTGCTGGGAGACGTGCAGCTGAAAGTGATTGAATGGGAGGCAACGATAGTGTTGAAGCTGATCCAGTACATTCAGAGAAACATCGCCCCTCTGGTCCAGTTGACTTCTCTCATCGCCGAACTGGACTGGTAAAGCAACAAGTACAAAGTACCCAGTCTAGTATGAGTAGTATCAGCTGGTTCGATCCTTGTATATGGCTGATCCATGACGAATACATACACATACCTGTGTGACTTTCGTTTTGTCACCATTCTTAAATGAGCTAACATCTATATATTTGACGAAACCATTACCGTCACCTAATAGAAAGCATTAAGGCAGACAAACATTTTTAATCGGCTGCAATCTGTGGCTCAGTGGGTAGAGTCATGGCTTGCAAAGCGCAAGGTCGCGGGTTCGATTCCCGGCGCAGGCACAAGGGTTTGGACTGCTTTCCCTAAAAGCATTTTGTGATGCCCACAAACCCTAGGTTAAGAAACACATTAAAATGCCATTGGCGTAGACAGTAAAAAAATAATAAAAAATAGGGGTGGACGGGATTAGACTTTTTGTTTCGAGCGACGATTGGCCAAGAACTTTTTTGCTAGGTCTTGGAAAATTTTTGGGCGGAATCAAAAGCTAATTTTAGTCATTACAAATTAAAAAGAAAATCTGAAAAGGCTTTTTTACAGTTCATAAAAAACATAAGAACATTTATCCTACAAATCCCAAACTTTAGCCATTTGTGAGTTTTATAAAAAAGGTTTTTAACATATAATGCAACTTGGTTATAAATATAGGGAAATGTTAACATTAAAATTTCAAAAGGAATTGAATAATAACTCATTAACTTCTTTAAACAATTTAAAAGTTCAGACGTAATTTAAAGTTTTATTTGGATTTGTTTTTATGGGAGTTTTTTAATAGGAATTTGCCTAGAAAATTGATCAGCAATTAGAGTAAAACTATCACAAAATGACAGATCGTTTGGAAACCCTTCAATTTTCTGCCAAAAGTCCTTCCTGCCGAGAAAATCCCTCTCGCCCAAAAATAACCTGTTTCTGGGGAATTTCTGCCTGATTTCCCAGAATTTGTTTTTTGTCAGGAATTTTCCGATTCTTGGATTCTGTCAACCCCTAATTTGTAGCGGCCAAAGCCAACAAGTTCTTTTGTTTTCTTGGGAGCACGTTCAATAAAAGCTCACACAAAAGGGCCTCTGCAGTTTCGCTACTCATTTGCAGAACTTGTACCTTATGTCTTGTGTTACCGGTATTCCAGTTTGCTAGCTCTGGCACAAGCGCCGAGAGACTACAACCTGGTGAAGCCACAGCTGACGACAGACAAACAACTGCACATCATCAAGGGCAGGCACATCCTGCAAGAACTGTGCGTGGATATGTTTGTTCCTAACGATACTCACTCCAGCCTCGACCACGGCTTTGTCAAGATACTGTCCGGGCCCAACGCTAGCGGCAAGAGTGTCTACTTGAAACAAGTATGTAAAGGTTATTGCTGTAGAATACAATAGAAATTCAATAGTTTGATATTTGACCAAAGGGGTGTCAAACTATCGAAATGTTGAACTATAGGGTTTGTTTTGAGTAAGGAGAAATTAGAGTATAAGAGAGAGAAACCCGACTTTACTTAAAAATATAGATAAAATACCTGTTGGGTGCCTGAAGCCCCGATGTACATTTCGCGACGTTTGTCGCATCTTACATCGGGACTTTTCAATTTCTTCAAAAGGTCTACAGGCACCCAACAGGTATTTAATATATTAATTGATATAGGCCTTGAGACTGGATATATTAAAATTTAAAAATATAGCTTTTAGTTCCATACATTAATACTATATACTATAGGTGGAAAATGTTGAATTTTAGGAATTGTACTAATTCTTTTAGGAATGGACAGGACCTGAAAATTGAGCACAAAATAACCGCCGCAGAAATTCTCTAAAAATGGGACTTTAAGGATTTAAAGTAGAGCAGGATCACCTGGATTCAGTAGAAACATAAAGGAGAACACAGAATGTCAAGTTTTCAGCCCTACTAGAGCCTTTGTCAAGTCAAAAAGAAGACTTGTCATGATATAAAATAAACACTCTTTTTGTCTTGACAAAGATCCTATTAGGGCTGAAAATTTCACAGTCTGTGTTCTCTTATGGTGTGTTTCTACTGTATCCAGGTGTGCTTGCTCTCCGTTCTATTCTTTTTTGTCATTTTGATAGAATGTCCTGGCCTAGTGCCCTATTTCCTAAATCATGATCATAATAATATCAAACCACAGGACAATCATGCTTTTCCATACACATTTTTATAAAAATAACAAATGGTACACAAGTTTAGGATTTGTAGGGTAAACGTACTCATTTTTTAATTAACTGTAAAACAAACCTCTTCAATTTTTGACCTTGTTTTTAATTGGTAAGACTTTAATTAGCTTTCAATCCCGCCTGAAATCAAGCAAGAAAAAATGTTTCTTGCCCGAAAAAAATCCAATCCCATACATTCCTAAAAATTTGTTTTCCTTTCTGGAAGTTAAATAGGTTATAATACAAGAGAATGAAAACATTTGAAAAACAATGTTCAGCAAACTTCTCTACTTACTTGGTCACTAGGTATAATGGATCCGTGGCGGATTGGTAACGCACGACGACCGGAGCTCATCACTCTGGTGGCGCTAGGTACTATACGGTGATGCTAGGTATAGGTCGAGGTTGAGTGGTAGAGAGGACTTTGTAGTCCTAACTTCGCCTCGTTAAACGAGACAAACTTTTTTACTAGGTGGCACTGATTGTGTACTTGGCTCACATTGGAAGCTTTGTGCCAGCGGAAGCTGCGACTATCGGAGTCGTGGACCAGATTCACGCTCGCATCCAAACCGTGGAGTCCGTCAGCACCTTGCTCTCAGCGTTTATGATAGATCTCAGGCAGGTGAGCTTCCTTACTGTGACTTTGTTTCAATCTTGTTATGTAGGAAGAAGTTTTAAATTTGTGTTAATAGTTAAAGAGGTCAAGGTTGAGTGGCACAGAGGACTATATAGTCCTATCGGTCGTTGGACTATTAATTAATGACCCAGTCTGGGAAACAGTCGGCCCTAGTTTGTAACAAGACTACATCTCATCATCTATCAAAACACTGATCATTGGAATTTGTAGGGTAAACGTACTTATTAATTAATTAATTGTAAAACAAACCTCTTCAATTTTTTGATCTATTCTTTTTAATTTGTAACGACTTTAACACGTTAGCTGCCATGCCGGCCCGATCGGTTGGCACATACTGTGTGTAGTAGTTCAGTTTATCACCGCTAGGAGCTGTGCTCTTACTCTCTCGGCGATAAAACGAACTACTGTCGCTAAAGAAGATACCACCTAAACACAGAACTATATTTCTTTATGAAAAGTCTACTAGATATGTGTGAAAGTCACCTCATATTTCGGTACTTTTTTGCCGACCCGATCAGACCGTGGCAATACGGATATTCGACCAAGGTGTTATGGTGGCAGCTAACGTGTTAATTAGCTTTCAATCCCGCCTGAAATCAAGCAAGAAATAATTTAATTATCTTAAATTACCCTCTGAGAGTGGTCGATGTCTCATAGAGTAAAAATATTGTAACTTCGCCACTTTAAACAAGACAAACTTTACCTTATTTTTATTCCAGATGTCGACAGCGATCCGTAACGCCAAGTCGTCCTCCCTAGTGCTAGTGGATGAGTTTGGCAAAGGCACGTCGGAAGTGGACGGACTCGGGATACTCACTGCTTGCCTGGAGCACTTTATCCAGAAACAGCAACACTGTCCTCACTTGTTCGTCTCCACACATTTCCACTCTCTGCCCAAGCTCTTGCCGGCAGACCCTCTCGTACGACTGCAGGTCAGCTGTGTTCACTCTCATCATTAGAAGGAACATTTTTTTGTAGCAAGGTAAATGACGTTACCATTTGTCATTTATAAACTTCTAGTAACTGGTATATTTTTTTTATCTCTAAAAATTGGGCCCCTTTTAGTGTTTTTCCTAAATAATTGTTTAATTTCAACTTTAATCAAATAGTTTAAAAGGGCATAGCAACGTTTTTCCTCAACTTAAAGTTTAGAATGCTTTTTCACTTAACAAACACTTTCAAATTGTATTAAAATAAAAGCTTCTTGAAAAATGAAATGTTCATGCCGTCCGCATGGTAAGACCCAGCAGCATTTTTCCTAAATGAGCACTGATCCTGACCCCCAGAACACGTTTTGAGCCTTTTTTCAACACTTTATATTTAATTATGTACTATGTTATTAGTAAATATCTTGGTGCTGGCTAAGTTTGTTAGCCAGCAAAATTGGACTACCGAAAATACCCTTTCGGAGGGGAGTTTTTGTCAAAAAAATTGTTTTAATGATCTAAAAACAGAAAAATTGATTCAATAACCCGTTCAGATGATCCGATTTTGATGAAATTTGAAATAAATATGTATTTTGATGGTATCCATCAATATGCCAAAAATTATTAAAATGCATAGAGTTGTTTCAAAATGGCGATTAAAAATGTGATTTTTGCTCCAACAGCTTTTAAGTTGTCGAATTTTAAGGAAATTCGTTTTTCATTCCTAATATTAATTAAAACGTCCAGTAAAAGGCCACTTAAGTCTGAGATCGTAGGCTAAAGAGAGCCTGTGAGTGTAGCGAACTCCTAGGGTAATAAGGAAATTCGCTTGACTCATGCCAACATGCTTTAGAGCCAACTTAGGAGATGAGTGGTTTGGACTGACTAAAGAAAAATAGCCCAAACCAGGCTGGTCTGGGCACAAATAAAAGCCAACTTTTAAAGAGGCATTAATGTACTTCACGTGGTCCCGTGGGGCCTAGGACTCTTGTAGACTGGGACTCGTGGCGTGGTCCTGTAATCCAGCATCATGGAGGTCAGGTTTTGAGGATGATATAGGTCTAAAGCAGCTCAGATAGTCTCAGTGGTCATCTGATGATACCCGCATCAACTCCTACCATCGTTTAGACATATCAGACCATCACCTGCCAGGTTCGGAAGTCGTTGGTCCTTGTATTTCCATTGGTCATTGGGCTATTAATTAATGACCCATTCTAAGGAAGAGTCAGCCTTAGTTTGTAACAAGACTACACCTCATAACTCATTACTACCACTCATCACACTCATCCTTCACCACATATTTGCCTTAAAATATCCTCATGAGAGTGGTCGGCATCTCAAATAGTGACTTATGAAGGTGTGAATACTGTATTTGCAGCACCTGGAACATGTGGTGGACAAGGGCGAGGTGGTGTACTTGTACAGGTTGAGAGAAGGGTGTATAGAATCCAGCTTCGCACTGCAAGTAGCTCAGTCTCAAGGCTTGTCTGCCACTGCCGCCGAGAGAGCCAAGCAGGTTCGCATACTTTCCTGGCTACTTAATAGCATTTAACATGTTTGTAGAATTCCAACAATCAGTCATTTTTTGATAATTTTACTCTGATTGCTAATTAGTTTTGAGGCGAATTCCTATTAAAAATTAGAAATTATCCAAATAACAAATCCAGTTATAAACCATTGGTTAAAGAAGCTCACTCTTATTGGATATAGTATAATTTTTAAATAAATCTTCAAATATCCCAATAATAAATTTGTATTAGCCTGAAACCTTTCAAACACAATGTTTTTATCGGTAGAGTTTGATAAACATGACTCTGACGATAAACATGTTGTGTTTGAAAAGCCTCAGGCTAATACAAATTTATTATTGGAATATTTAAAACATTGTACCAAATAAAAATGTTTACTTTTAAAACAGTAAATGATAATTATTAATTCAACCTTTTTAACATTTTATTTTTGACAATTGCCTGTAACTAGTACAGAGTTTATTCTATGGTAATTTTATGAAAATATCTAATAACAAAGAACAATCATGATGTACTATACTTCTTATTTTTTAAATAACTCTCAAATTGAACGAAAATTTGGGATTTGCAGGGTTAATGTACTTACTTATGTAAACTACCCAAAAATATTTTCAACTGTTTCTTTTTGATTTGTAATGACTGAAATCAGCTTTTAATCCCATGTGAAAATTTCCCAAAGTCAAGGAGAAAAGGTGTTTCTTGCCTAGAAGGGAAAATCCAATCTCGTCCACTTCTAAAGAAATATGCAATACAAATATTCTGGAATTTGCTTTTCTTGTGTAGATCTTAGACGGACTGAGGGATGACCAAGAAATCTCTGCCGACGGTTCCAACATACAAGCCCAGTTATCAGCCAGGTAGGTAGCGTATAGGAAAGATAATTTTATGGTAGGTAGATTGTGCGTAGATGCCACATGGCTGAGGCAGGAAAATCAACATAGTTCGGCAGCCCAAACACAGATAGCTCTGCCAGGGAATTCTTTTAAGAGTCTCAAGTAGAACCACTGACGCACATTTTTTCGTTGTCGATAATCGCACGATTTCGTCACATTTAAGTCATCGGACAAACTTAAGCATGTCGAGCTGAGGGGAGAAAGATGGCGAGAGATGGCAGTGCATTCCGTGCTTGGGCTGCCTCAACCATGTGGCATCTATACACAATCTACTAACCATAACATTAGCTTTGGTGCAGGTGTGCACAATCCTGAGATCCAAAAGAGATTGTATTTTTCGCCAGGATATTTACCCAATAACCTTCAAAACAGTTGAGAAAGAAACCATGAGGGAGTCATAGTTACTCCCTCCAGAGCTAATTGGCATTCGGGATCATCGTTTTGCGCTTGCGCAGCTAAGGGAATAATTTCTTGGTTCTGTATGAATATAAAAACTGTTAAATCCCAAAACTTCCTTCACAGGCCAAAGTATTACTGTTTTATAAATTACCTAATTAAATATAAAATCATTAAGGATCAATTTTTTCAAACGAAAGAAACATTTAACCCTATGAGGTTGCGTGTCTAGTATAGGTCGATAAACACTATTTCCTTTTAAACGCTTGGATGTCCAGTATAGGTTGCGGTTGAAACAGTCTCTGATATGCAAGGACTACCCTACACTAACGGTACCTAGCAGAGAACACCGAACACCACTCCTCCTCCCCATTCGTGTGTGAGTTTGACAGCCCACGACAAACAGCCCGGTGGTTTAGTGGTTATAGTGACAGGCAGTTGGCCCCTGTCTGTCACAGCGTGGGTTGGAATCTCACCCGGGTGCGCTCTGGTACGGTGCAATGCTAGTCATTGGATCATTCCGGGTGCAGGGGCCACAATGACCCTGAGGATCGCTGAAGAGAAAATGGCTCATCAAATCCAGTGAGGAGGCGAGTGGCACTTTTTGAGCTTAGGAAGGCGCTAAATCCTCGCGCTTAGAGGAGTGGTTCAATGACTGGTAATGCACCGTACCAGAGAGCCGTTTTGCTAAAATTTTGCTTACAGGGGACCAAGGCAACCCATACAGGAGGCTTTTCACAAAAATTAAATAAAATGAGACTGCAAAGGGTTAATGTTAGCGGACCCCTGGCGGGTTGGAATTGTGCGTGACTCTGGAGCTTTTTACTCCACTGGCACACGTTCGATCCCCGCAGTCATTAGTTACATTTCTTAAAAGATTATACGTAGACGCTAGGTAAAGGTTGAGTGGTAGAGAGGACTTTGTAGTCCTAACTTCACCTCGTTAAACAAGACAACTTTACCTTTTACCCTTTTAATGTCTAACCCTTTATAAGATGGAAGAATTGAAAATTCTGAGATTATTTTGTTACACTAAGGCTAATTTTGTTATTTATTACACTAAGGCCAGTTTAAATGGCTACAACAACTTTTGCAGTGTAAATGGCTAGAGGCTTGTGTTTCAATTGCAATAGTGTATTGTTATCTTTTTTTACCCAAAGAAATTTTGTTTGTAGTGGTAAAAAGTATCAAGTATTAAATATACCTGAAAATTGCCCTAGCCTATATAAACGTACAGTATAAATGTTTCAAATATTTTAACTGTCTCTCTTATTTTTAATACAAAAGTAAAAAAGAAACAGCAATAATTAGATACCTTATTTTCTTTCTAAGAAATGGTTTTATTTATCAAGGAAAAGTTGGGTCTACACCAATAATATCTCGTGTACCTTTACCGCCTGAATCTTTGTATGCTTTTCAGGAAAAGAGCGTTTTTAAAATCATTCAGCAAGAATAAATTGGATGACAAAGAAATGGAAAAAATCAAGAGGATGTTCCTTCAATTCAGGTTAGAAAAGAAACCCCTATAGAATTCAGCTAGTATTAATTTATTCACATTACAATAATTACCCCATAAGATACATTAAATATATTTGATTTATTCACATTTATAAAGGTGTCATTAGATTTAAAGAGTAAGGACTATTTTCATTTGTAAATAAATTACTTAATATCAAAATTGTTATTATTTCCTTAACTAAATAAACCTATTTTTTACAAAGCATAAAACTTTTGTTTGTAGAAATAGGAAAATACACATGCAAAAAAGCATACAAAAATAAGTACTCTTTGAAAATACAAATTGACGATAAAACTTAACAGATTAGACTAATGCTAAATACAAAGATTGGTAACACATTCAATTGTTCTCCTCTTCAATATATACAAGTGCAAATAACACTTTTTGTTAAATATATGAATGATTGTATATAGGATATAATTTCCAAATGTACAAATGATGAAGGGTTTTCAATGTTTGACAATTAATATTCAAAAAGTTCCTCAACACATTGTAAGTATATTACCGTACATTCTTAATCTAACATAAGAAGTACTATTCAATTTAACGATACACCTTTAAAGTACACTTTTAATAGTTATTAATTTGTTAAACATTCTTTTTATTTATTTGTGAACATTTGGTGTGTCTTTAATAGCACAAAAACTTATTATTATTAAACCCTGTATGGAAATGGTGAATTTAACAGTGATTGAATGAGTTGAAATATTTTAAATGAAAAGGTAACTTTATCCGTTGTGCTAAGAATCCTGTTTTTAGTTATTTTATGACAAACCCACAGAAATCGCAGAGAATCACTTTTAATCAGCATACCCAAAGTGCGTACGTACCGTACACAAATTATGACAGTGTTCTCACATTGAAGTTAACTTTTTATTCTTATTTGGGAAAAGTATTTAAAAACTGTTTGTGCGAGTTAATAAACTGCTTTATAAGTTGCAATAAAATCTTAATTGGCTGAGAAAAAAATTAAAAATCAGCATCATATTACAGATAAATTGACATAGTCACTAACAATCGTCTCACGTATGAATTATAGCATGTAGAAGAATGTCCAGTTAGTTACTATAGTATGACGTACAGAATAACTTATCCAATTATAACCCATAATATTCGTTACAGTTAAATTACAATGGTTTGGATTGCCTATACGAACAAAGCAGGTACATATAAAGAAAGAAGAACATCGACAAAGAGTAGGAACTCAAGTAGACGTAACGCCTTTCCTGGCCACCAGTAAATTCAGGATCGGATGTTTCTTTATGTAGTCCACAGCCTTTTTATGTGTCACCATCGTAAAATCGTAGCCGTTACACTGAAACAACAGTTTAACTTTGTACAGAAAGTCTCTCAACTCAATAACATTAGGTTAATAACGAAAAGCTCTACGGTTGTATATTACTATTTTTCATGAAAAGAGAGTGAGGAGGAAAGGAAGGGGTTGGTAAAAATGTGTGGGAGCAAAGCTTTTGGACCAAGACGGCAACGGGAGGGATTTTGCAAACAATCTAAAATTCGGGAATGGATAAAAATGAAACCAGGGCTGAGTTCCTGGATAAAACATGAACACATGAAATGCAGTTGCAGAAAATGAGCGTAAACAGGCTTTTGCTTTCATTTGCTGGTTAAATTCATTGTTTCTACAGCAATATGCTCTGAGATTAGTCTTTTAGCATAGTAAATAAAGAACATTTAACTCTACCAACCTGTAAAATTTTGTCATGCATCCGCAACCCTGATTTCGACGCTGGACTGCCGTCATGTACTTCCGTCACATAAATGCCCTGTAAACAAACCAAATGCTTAGGCCTAGCAAAAATGTTAACATTTAATTCATAATAAAATTTTAAACAGCGACAAGGACAAAACATAATAATAAGCTTTCCTCGGATTAACTTACTGTAACTGAAGCTGATCTTAAATCTAATATTGTACATTTTAATCAGGAACAATCTAGCATTAAGCATAGAATTGAAAACTTACATTGTCAGTGTACCCTTGCGGACTTTTTCTGAAATCTTGATCGATCCCACCACCTATTTTGAAACCACATTTCAAAACTTCTCTCCCTTCATGGTCCACTCCAGCTTCTTTCTGGAGAGTGATGGGAATCTAAAACATTTAAACAGAATTAGTAACTAAATCCATTACAAAACCTAGGACTAACTGCAGAGGTGGCGCTCTCATTCAGCCGAGCCCACACCCATCAACATGTCCAGTAATTGTATTTGGTTTTATCCATTAGTCTGTTGAAAAAACACAAATTCAAGTCTTAGAGAGTTAAATCAGTCGAGACAGCGGAGGGACATCGAATCTTGGCCTTGGGAGCTACCGTTAAAAGATATGGTCAAGCAGCCAAGCACTATCACAGGGCATGTTGGTATAGGCCAAGACCTTGGCCCATGATTCTTGCCGTGAAAAGGTTTGTAAACTTTGCTCACCTGGAGCACTAGTGTTTGTTTACATCCAAGTTGCTGTTTAATACAAATCAAATTAAGGGTGAAAACATAGTTTGCACTCTGTAAAATATAATTGAATGTGTTTCTTAAATAAATAAATATCTTATTGAATTGACATAGTTTACAAGCATGTATCTCAATCGTCCACTATTTGATCTAAAATTTTGCATTCATCCACATCTAGATCTCTGTCAAACATACATAACTTACATTTGTACTATTCCCATTTACTCGAATTTTCCCAGTCTACCCCTGTTAGTCTGGTTCTCCAATATCCCAATTGTGTGCCAAAAACTCGTTTGAACTGTAAAATGCTTCTGCGACCAAAACTGATTTTAGACTAGCTTTGAAAGCCTTTGGCTCTGGGGCACTTTTGATCGAATTTGGAAGTCTGTTGACAAACTGAACTCCTGCCTGTGAGGGCAAATGTTCATTAACCATCGTTCTGTGTCTCCCATTTCGATAGTTCTTCCTGTCTTTGGTTTCGTAAGAGTGTACATCTATTCCTCTTACAAGGTCGCATTTAAATTTGAAAAAAAGACACGTTTCTAAAATGTAGAGACAGGGTAAAGTCAACAGTTTTAATCTTTTGAGTGCTGGTCTGCACAACTCTCTCCATTGCAGTTTTGCGATTGTTCGCACTGCTTGTTTTTGAAGAATGAACAGTCTGGAAAAGTTCTTGCTTGAGCAGCCTCCCCACAACGTTAGCCCGTAGGCCAGGTGTGGGTAGATTAGTCCATAATAAGCCGTCATCAGTACCTGAGTGGGGCTATATTTGGACAATTGCCTCAAAACATAAATGCCTGAGGCTAATTTCTTGTATACTTGTGCCAAGTAAATTGTGTGCTCGCTCCTACAGACGCCATCTATCTATTCTACTGCTTCTATTTGTCATTGAGGTGAGTTTTATTAATATAAGCCAGCCCAAAGTCTGGTCTATTGTCTCTTTAATCTAGGCTAGTGGCCAGTCATGTTCTGGTTATCCATTTCTAGCCATCAATATAATTATGCTCTGTAATTTAAATGTTTAAAGGTATTTTTATATTTACAAACAATACAATGGATTGTTGGTCTATTTCCATTGGGCATTTGGCTAGTAGTAATGAACCAATCTCAGTAGCTGTTAGCCCTAGTTTGTAACCTCACCATTCATCCAATATTCACCTCAAAATACTCTCCAAGGGAGATCGTGGTCTCGATATGACTTAGATTGCCGTGGCAGTAGTTATTTTACAGGATAGCTTCCGTAAACACATAGAATCGTCAGGATGCTATCTGACGATGGGCAAAATTTAGCCAATAAAGTACCAAATCTGGCCTACACCTCTCGATTTAAGATGCTGCGACCCTGTATAATGCAATTTAAATAAAAGAAATAACCTAGTTTGTTTATGGTTACTGTATAGCAACCAACTTGGAAAACAGGCTCAAACTAACTTAAACTCAACATTGCAAATTTTACAAGGGAGAGTCCCAAATCCCCATATTGTCGTGAGGTATTCCATAGCTGCCCAACTAGCCCACCCCAGTGTTTTGGTCAAGCCACTGTTTATCTTGTAAAACCTAAATTAACTTTATATTACATCAATATCGTACACTTGGCTATATGCTTCACTTATTCTTTTTTTTCATCAATTTTCCATTAATACAAAACGTGCGGAGAACTAAAAATTACAAAATTGAAGTAGCCTACTTACACTGAGACATTCCATGGCTGTCCCCGCCTGGTGTTGGAATGCCATTTTTGCACACATTGCATTACCTTTTGAAGAACACTGGTTTGATTAAAAATAGTTTAATAATTAAATATTTGTTTGACTGGAAGAATTCTAGAAGGTTTTCTATTTAAGAAAAGCAAACCACTGAAACACCAGAGCTGTACGAAACTGCTTTGACAACACTGTAACCACTCAAGTTGACTCAACCTGTCAAGGAGCCTGAACGAAAGCAGATGACGATTGACGAATAGTACAGCAGCCAAGCCCAAATGTGAGACAGAAAAAGATTTGCTTAGTACTATAAAAAATACCGCTTTTGTTGAAAAATTAATTTATATAAAAGTAACATTTTGAAGACTAGTTAAAATTATACGAAAATCCTTTGGTCAACTAAACTTAGTTTAAAAAGTAAAGTGGTAAATATAAACGCGAGGATCACTGTTCAGCAAAACATCAAAAATTTGTGGAAGTGGCTGTTCTGCGTTATGTAAAAAAAAACGGTGCTTTGCTGTAAAATTTCTAAATTATTGTGATTTGTAGCTGTGCATTTTGTAACAATATATTGTATTATAATTTGTTGAAAAAAAAGAAGAGTATTAAGTTTCAAAAAAATATATATATTGCTCTTTGGGTATGCTTGACTCTCTTGTTTCGACTTAATAACATTTCAGGTGAGGCTAACTTCACGGTCGTATTTTCAGGTTATGTTTCTGAATTTTGTAGGTTATGTCTACAAGCCTTAAATTGTTGTTATTATGGTTATTTTCAGTAAAGATTACTTGAAATTACAAGTGTATAGTTAAAGAAATAACTTTGTATTGAATATCTTTTATACATTTAAAAATAATCGAGTTTGCAAATCAGTAATCATGCCTAAAATAAAAGCAGAGAAGAAATCTAGAACTCATGCTGAAGTAGCCAAGCAAGGTAAAACTATGAGATAATAATTTTAAATCAAATCTTGACTTGTCAAGTAAGTTATGAATAAAACTGCAATGTATCACTTCACTTTTAGTACAGTTCGTTAGGTATAACATGGCCGGTGGCCTTGAGATTTCCTGCTGGCCGCTTATGGCCCTAGAGCCCATCTCACCGGCCATGCTAAACCTGACGAACTGTAGTACACACTTTTTTTTTAATACTGTCTACGCCAATGGCATTTTTATTTTGAGACTTAACCTAGAATTTTGTGGGCATTACCAAACGCCTTGTGCCTGCGCCGGGAATCGAACCCGCGACCCTGCGATTTGCAAGCCGTGACTCTACCCACTGAGCCACGGACGCAGGCTTATTGTCAACATAAGCAATTTGTTAGTGCTGATGCAGGCTGGAGGCGAGGCAAAGTGCTTGAGTTGTCTTGTTACAATAAAGATACACATGGCAGTAAGCTCGACAAGACACAAAATAGTTTCGGCAGGGTTCTTAGGCGTGTGTGTAGAAAAAAACGTAGTTTAGGGTGTAATGCATTTATTTTTAGATGAGGTAGGCCTCGATAGTCGAGGAGGCGACTGTTCTCTTGATGTGGAATTGCATCACTTTTGGAAAATGGGTGGGCACACCCTATTAATCAAAAACGAGTATCAGTGAATTTGTTATTGAGTTGTGAGGAGGTCCAGCAAATTTGTTTATTACTTAAATTAAAATCAACTCTACGTTATTGTCAATTGACGGAGAAGTTACGATCAGCGAAATAAACACATAAACAACCTGGCGTTATGTCAGATCAAAGGAAATCTCATACTTCCACGTCACAACCGACTCTTACCATACCAACTTGTTATAACTTTAGGGAGTTTTGCGCTTGAATTAAATATGCCTTGTACAATTGGTGGTGCTTCATAAGCGACCTTGCTTTCCCTATCACTGAAGATGTCTCCTCTCATACTGGGTGTGGCTAGCCTAAAATGTGCTGTAAGCTAGTAAGTTTAACACATATTTTCTAATTAGGGCCCTGGGCCAAAGCTGTATGGAGGACAAATTACTCACTTTTTCCAACACTGAGTAGGCCCTAATGGCCTTGTTCAGGAAGCACTTGGAGTAATTTAACTACCACTCCTTAAAAAAAAATGTATATAAATTTATCAAACCATTATGGACAGGGCTCAAAGGTTTTTTTGCCTATGCCTCCTGTGTGTTTTTTTTAGTGGCAATACTTCGCCCGTCATTACAGTATTTCCAGTCTCTAGCAATTAAGTTATAGTTTTGGTTCAAGGGTTTGTTGACCAATTTTAATGTTGTTATGCTTTTTTGGTAGGCTTACAAGAGATGTTTATCAGAGTTAAGAGGCCATTTAGGTTAAGTTGGAATGTCTGCTGTTTTTTGCAATATTTCTAGTTTCTTGCCATACATAATGGCATTTCTAGCTTTACTAGAAATGTACAACGCACATATATTTCATAACTCTTAGGCTTTCACGGCCGGTGTCACAATTATAATCTAGTTCTTCCGGTTCACACCCCGTCAGCCAGGTGAAACCAATTAGCCAATCAGTGACTGTAGATGGTACTCCCGAAATATCTCAACCTAATTATGAAGTTTGGAAGCGGTGTGAACCGGAAGAACTAGATTATAGTAAAGTATATTTCAATACAAAAAAAATGACACAAGAGTTATGGATTGAAATGGTTTTCCAGGAATTGTATTCAACAAGGGATTCGGGCAGCATATTTTAAAAAATCCACTAATCATTCAAGCGATGGTGGAAAAGTCTGCCATTCGCTCCACAGATGTTGTGTTGGAAATCGGTCCAGGAACAGGAAATATGACCGTGAGACTACTTGAGAAGTCAAAAAAGGTTATAGCCTGTGAAATTGACACAAGGTAAATATCAGAAATTTATTTTTGTTCAATAATATTATTATTATCTAAGAGACCAGTTATCTGATTACGATTTGTTTCATATACAATAGTTAACAAAAGGAAAATTTAAAGGGTTTATGGTTTGGTATTGTGTAAAAGTGTAAACCTTGGTAATGACCAAATTCCATTTCCCGAAGTTTGTAAAATCCTGCAGTTACGAGCCCCCTAGCCTCAACCACAGGTAATGTTACGGTAGGTAGATTGAGCACAGATGCCACATGGCTGAGGCATGGAAATCAACATAGTTGCGGCGAGCACAGATTACGTTGCCATCTCTTGCGCCTTCTATTCCCTCAGATCCACATGCTCGAGTTTGTCTGATGTCAATGACTCCGAGTTGACGAAATCGTGTGATTTTCGAGAACGAATAAACTTGCCCGTTTATCAATGGCTCTACTTGAGACTCTTAGATGAATTACCTCACAGCGCAGTCTGGGCTTGGGCTGCTGAACTATTTTGATTTTCCTGCCTCAGCCATGTGGCTGGCATCTTTTATGCGCAATCTACCTACTCATGTATTGACGGTTGCCAGGATGGTGGCCGAGTTGCAGAAGAGAGTACAAGGCACGCCGTACCAGTCGCAGCTGCAGATCATGGTCGGTGACGTGCTCAAGACTGAGTTACCGTTCTTCAACATCTGCGTCGCTAACATCCCATACCAGATCTCTTCCCCGCTGGTGTTCAAGCTGTTGCTGCATCGTCCGTTCTTCCGTTGTGCAGTCTTGATGTTCCAGCGTGAGTTTGCTCACAGGCTCGTGGCTAAGCCGGGGGACAAACTGTACTGCCGGCTGTCAATCAATACGCAACTCTTGGCCAGGGTCGATCTGTTGATGAAGGTAAGCGGTTGGTTTTGGTAATCGTCTTATCTGTGCAAGTTAAGCTTAGCTTGTTCAGTTTACTTACTTTTTTAAGTTATTTCTTTTGGTCTTGACAAAGGCCCTAGTAGGGCTGAAAATATGACAGTCTGTGTTATTTTGTGTGTTTCTACTTTATCCAGGTGAGCCTGCTCTCCTTTCTATTCCTTTTTGATATTAATTTTGAAAATTGTTAACACTCCAAGGGCCAAACAATGGTTAAAAACAAATATTAGGAGAGAAGCTATTATTTCTGCTATATGCTTAATGACATGGTTAACTGTACTTAAATCAAAAATCTGTTTCAAATTTCAATGGAAGCATAAAGCTATTGAGGCTGCTGCATATAAATTCTAAAATGTATACTTTTGCCAAACAATAGATTATTAATTGGATTGATTAAAGCTTGATTTTCCCACAAGAACACAGAAGATTTTACTTTTTGCTTTTATATGCTGCAGTATGAATGGTTCTATACGTCTATTGAAACACGTTTCCTAACTAACCTAACTATTTCAGGTGGGAAAAAACAACTTTCGACCTCCTCCAAAGGTAGAGTCAAGTGTCGTCAGGATAGAACCGAGAAACCCTCCTCCGCCTATCAACTTCAAGGAGTGGGACGGTCTGACGAGGATTGCTTTCGTGCGGAAGAACAAGACTCTCAGTGCTGTGTTCAAGCAAGGCGTTGCTATTGCGCTATCAAATTTGGAAAAGAACTATAGGATACACTGTTCACTTACAAACCAGGTAAGGTTTCTGCAATTTTAACTTCAAACATTAAAATTACCTTTATCTTGAAAAAATTCAAAAATATTTTAAAAAATTTTGACACAATCCAACAAAAAGGTTTTAATTAATGCTCAAACTTTATAATATAATTGAATGACTCTGCCCATTAACAAGTACTTGTTCAAACATAAAATCCTGTAGCGTTTGAGCAAATCACAATATTTTGTGTGTAAACAAAGCTTTCAGCCCAAAATTGAAACTGAGTATTATGTAGACTGTGGATTTAGTAGCCTACTGTAAGATTGCCACATCGACTAGACCCTAGGACGAACTTAAAAGTGGCCGAACTAACCAATGCCTATCTAAAAAAGCCCATTTCTTGTTTGTAATTTCAACAAAAAACCACCAAACTGGACCAAAAAATCACAGACTGTAGACCTATTGTAAGGATGAGTGTGACTTGTTGCAAACTGATGGTTTAAGCAAAGAATACAAAAAACAAGTTGAGTCTTGCTGCCTGCTTGCATCCGGCAAGTGTATGAGAGAGCCGGCCGCACTAAGCGGAGACCGAACTTACGAGAGTCTACTGCATATTAATTCCAAAGTGAAATTCACATTTTACTTTAATCATGCTCAACTTACATTGAGTCTAATCACTAAATCACTATTTGAGATGCCGACCACTCTCATGAGGGTATTTTAAGGCAAATATGTGGTGAAGGATGAGTGTGATGAGTGGTAGTAATGAGTTATGAGGTGTAGTCTTGTTACAAACTAAGGCCGACTCTTCCTTAGAATGGGTCATTAATTAATAGCCCAATGACCAATGGAAATACAAGGACCAACGACTTAACGTGACTTCCGAACCACGCAGGTGATGGTCTGATATGTCTAAACGATGGTGGGAGTTGATGCGGGTATCATCAGATGATCACTGAGACTATCTGAGCCGCTTTAGACCTATATCATCCTCAAAACCTATCATGTTTCCTAATGTCATGTTTAGGATGTTCCAAGTGACTTCGACATAAAGCAGTACACAGACGACATCCTCACGGGCTGTGGATTTGCAGACAAAAGAGCTCGCACGATGGATATTGATGATTTCTTGGTGTAAGTATAATTTGTACACTGTATGAACAAATTAACCAAACTCTGTATTTGTTCTTAGGTTTTGGTAAATACTGGGAAAAATTGACCGTGCTAACGTCTAGTTTAAAGACTTTCAAATAGTGGGGTTCACTTAAATTAAAAATTAGACAAAGATACAAAAAGTAGTTGACTTAGGACAAATGCTGTTTACGTACCATTAGACTAGATGCTAGTGTTGGTAAGCCTTGCCTAGTTGCTGTCCTAACCGACCAGTCAAGTAATGTAAATAAAGCTCTCATTAATATCTTGTTAACGCTAGTTCACCACCTCACTTTTTTTTTTACAAGAAATAGGTAGTATTGCAAAAATTGTATTCTAAAAGATCTAATGCGCTATTTCCTATTACTATAACTTAAAGTTTTTCTTCTTTTAAACCAAAGAAATACTATTTTAATTTAGTTTTTATCAAAATAATCCCAAATTCTGAAATTGTTCAAGTCAGCCATGTGTTAAAAAATAGCAAATGGAAAATCAAACATTTTTGTCCATCTGCTGTATTTCCTCTTGCAAATTTTAATCAATGTTTTGATCATTTTTTAATGTTTTTCAGGGTTTTGCACGCTTTTAACGTGAAAGGCATTCACTTTTCAGGAAGCTAAAACAAACCAGGAAATGTTTGTGTTGTTGTAAATATTAAAACTGTAATCAATGTGAATTTTAGTTTATTTTTTCCTTTGAGTTTAGTTATTTCTATAGGAAATAGAGCTATTCATATTTATCACCAAATAGAATGAAATGTTGTAGGACAAAACATGTTTGAGCTTCTCAACACCTCCTGAGTCAAATGGCGAAACTTAATTTATTATATACCACATAACCTCATTAGTCATTACCGAGTAACGTTCTTTGCCAGGAAGTCTGGATAGAAGTTGTCAATTTTAAACAAAAATCATATATACACTATTTTTACACAACAGGCAAGTTCTAGACGGCAGGTGAGATGTTACAATGCCTAACTGGTTCTTCAAAGAACTCCTGCAGCGAGTAGAAACTCCTCTTATCAAGATGATAGCCTAGTTTTTAGCTGGTTGAGGTTGAGATTTCTCACTTCCATCGGCAGCCTGTGTACATTCTGTACGCCAGAAC
Source organism: Matsumurasca onukii (assembly GCA_018831715.1). Lineage (NCBI taxonomy): Eukaryota > Metazoa > Arthropoda > Insecta > Hemiptera > Cicadellidae > Matsumurasca > Matsumurasca onukii. The sequence goes on from CM032058.1 coordinate 91,870,103, forward strand.
CGGGTAACTGTCCTTCACTTTGCTCAGCCTACACTGAGGTAAGTCCAGGTTCTTTCTGTCCTAGTGTTATGATCGTAAATCTTGTGTCGAGTAAAATTTTTGCTAAGTTTTAAGCAAGCTCCCTAAAGTGCAATGTATGATAAATGACTTAATTCAGCCATAACGAGCCAATTTCAGTACATCAGTACTGCAAAAGCTTAATAACCGACTGATGATATAGCTAGTTGTTTTTTCCAGCTTTAAGGCCTTTTGACAATTAAGTTACCTGTTGTTGTAGCCTGTAGACCTTAGGGTATTGTTGTTTCCCAATGTACATTTCAACCTAAAGGTAGGTCATTTTCACGGGGATGCTGTCTATATACACTAAACTATATACACTTGTTGGTCCATTATGTGGTACTGTAGCGCGACGCGGTTGACCCTCCGGTGAGGGTTTATGCGGGTGTAGCGCGCGGTGGCACATTACCGCAGCAGGGAGACCAGTCGAAAATGTGCCACCGCGCGCTACGCCCACAAACCCCCTCACCTAAGGGTCCAACCCAGCACGCTACAGTAACACATAATCACGCAATGTGTCCTTAGCTATATTTCATATCCATACAACGTCCACAAAATAAGTGGCAAGAGACCAAAATGGACTCTGAAAATGTTTTCAGGCATTTTAAACCGCTTATAAGTCAAAATCGACTGAAAATATGGCAATGAAAATATGTTTTAGGGTTAAGCTAATCCCGCAGTGTGTCTAGCTACATTTGAAGTCTATATGTAGCTAACATTCTCAAAGCAAATAGCAAAACGGTGGGAGTAACTATGACTCTTACAAGGTAGCCAACACTTAAAAGGAAAAAGTGGTGAACAGGTAAACTAAATGGGTTTTCTAAGTATATGTAAGAAACTATTTTGTTTACTTAAAATTTGCAATTTTCCTAAAATATACACACAGCTATGTTATCCTGTGGTAGCGCGGGTACTTTCAGCTAGTACTGTATTAAGGAAATCATTTTAATCTTGTTTTTATACTGAAAAGCAGTCCTAGCACAAACGTACACATTTCAAGAAACATCTCGTAAAACATCAGTTCACTCACTGACTGCTTTCAACCATAGAGTGCCCATACTCATAGAGATACAACATAGTGTATTCTCTATAGACCTGGTATTATATTAAATACTCTGTGACCCTCGTCTACTAATACATTGTAATTGGTCTACTACTAATATAACTTTTGAGCAGTCGAACGTTTCGTGGTGTTTTGCTAGGCAATAATCAAAATTAAGTACCAGTAGGGGATCAACTGCTGAAAGAAGTGGATCACACACAACTTTTAGGGCACAAAATCAAAAATAAACACACAAAATCTACTACCACTGGTGAAAAAAGACAGCTAAAAAATCTTCAGCTATATGGTAAAAAATATAAGTATGTAAATTAAAATTTAAATACCGTTTTCCATGAATTCTCCAATTGTATATAATGAATTTGACAACTAAAAGTTCTTTATTATTTAACAACGCTTTAACATCCCTTTAATTGTTTTTTAAATATATATTTTTAAAATTTAAATTTACTAAGCCCATATTATTTTACAATTATTATCTTTAGAAATAACAATTAGTTTAATATCATTACTTCCGAGAGAACCTAACAGCAACTTTGTCACTGTTCTGCCGATAATTATTCTTTTAGTAGTTCTGCTAACCGTCACAAGAGCGCTGCACATACTAAAGAATCTATCTTACCACTAATGGTACTGTAGCCGTAGTAGTTCCGCCAACTGACAAAAGAGCGCTGCACATGCTGAGAAATCTACTTTACCACTGTATAATAATTACCTATACAGTGGTAAGATAGATTGTCTAGCATGTGCAGCGCTCTGATGGCATTTTGCAGAACTAGTACAAGGATTGCTATCGGTAGTACCATAACAGCTGTCAGTTGATTTGTTTTACGTCTCGTCATTAGCCACGTCACATGAAAAAACCCTTCCACCAATTCTCCCCGAAATGAAACCCCTTGATTCTCTGCCTATTTATTTCTCTATGGGATATGATTATCAGACACAAAAATGTCATTTAAAATTTTAAAAACAGGCCGACACGCAGCTAAGCAATAAAGCACCGCTTGCATGAGTGAATCGAATTTTCTTTGCAATTTGTTACTCTTATTCGCTGCGCTCACAATTTCGCTTCAGCCTTCGTCCTCAGACTTAGAGAAGCAAAATTTAGAATCAAACTAGATTGGCACGTTAATATAAATTAATAAAATTATAAATTTGCCATCAAAAAAGAAGAGCAGGCTCACGGATAGATTTGTACTTTTGTACAACACAAACTTGTACTTTTAATAAAGTAGCAACATAGACTGTCAAATGTTCAGCCCTACTAGGGCCTTGGTCAAGACAGCGTTTTTGATAGCATATTCAACCTAATTTGAAATTTACTGTTTTTAATCATCTTGTTAGTTGCATTTTATATATTGAAAAATAATAATAATAATACAGTAATAATGTTGCAATTGGACCGAAAAATAAACCACCGTTAGCGACGCAGTGAGCTACGATAATAGATAAAATATTTCCTCGCGCCACTGATATATAGTATGATTCTTAATGTGGAAGACATGGTTTTCTTGTTTTGTTGGTCACACCTTTCTACAAATAAATGAGTAAGGTCTTGTAAAGGAAGAATAATTTAGTAAAAAAGAGATAATGGAGGAGGCTAAGGCAAGAAAAAATTTCTTCTAGAGCAGATTTTATCTAAAAAGTAACAAGCATTTTGCTGGACAGGGAATCGATCTGACAATGACTTTCGGTCATAGCCTATTATTTGCAGTTAAGCAGTCCTCTTTGATCTAAATCAACGGTGTATAATTTTACCTGCTGTCAGAGGGTAAGTTGAAATATCAGTCCTAACTAGGTTGACAATTACCTTAAAACATGTTTTCATTCTTGATCTCATCTAGTATATACTGAGTCAGGATATTTTATAATTATTGGTACCCTAGGCTAGGCGTTCCCCAAACTCTAGGTACCCTAGGCTTTCTTGATTGCCTAGACTAGTCAAGAAGTTCATGCAATGATTATTTTATTTTCATTAAACAACAATTATGCTAGATGAGATTGGACCAAGTCAAACACTATACTAAATACAATGCTGAATGAGTGGATACTAGTAAAACTGTGTGGAAATGGGTAGCATGAATAGTGGAGATGGTGAGGAGAATTTAAGAACACTGCGTGTCTATAGCAACTGCCTGACAAAGACAGGTGCAGGCAGTTAGCCAACAGGTCATAAAGCATTGTAACCTACTAAAGAAACAAAATATTTTCAAATTTCTATTTTGTCATTGTTTTAACAGACGTAGCCTACAAAATATGTCACTAAATATCTAAAGAAACAACTTATTTAAATATCCATGAATAAGTGTTTAGTTTATATTTTGCCAGTGCTGGAAGTTTGATTTGATATAATTGTTCACACATTTCAGCCATATGCATCATGAGTGAAGACTGTGCACCAGTCGCAGAACTCAACCCTCAACCGGGTTCAAGCAATGAGAACCAGCCGACAGTTCAGGACAAAGATGAAGGAGGGTCATCGCCCGGTCGGTCATCCCCCGAAGGCAACTGTCCCATTTGCTTGGGGAAAGTCGAGAACAAATCATTTACAGACAGTTGCTTCCACCAGTTTTGTTTTCTATGCCTCGTAGAGTGGTCAAAGGTGAGTTATTTATTTAATTTTAGCATCTCTGCAAGTAGATCCCAATTTAAGTACAAATGAAGAAAAACTTTAATGTAAGTTGTCTGCCTATCTAAAATGTTTTACTACCAGGAGAACAACGCAAGAATATACACTTGTTCACTTTGGACATAAACTATAATTGCATCTTTAACTTTTCATATACAGTAGAGTCTCGATAATCCGAGGTAATTGGGGCTGATGGTACCTCGGATTTCGAGAAACTCGAATTACATGAAAAACAGAGACAGAAAGAGTTTTCAATGTATTAATAAGTCATATTTATTTGAAAAGGTTTGTTCACACAGGGCTACTTGTAATATTTTTATTATTATTGAATTATTCAATTATTATTATTATTGAATATTAGAAAAAAAGACAATAAAGTACCCTTTATCATCTTTTAATACCACACTACGGGTTTTAGGGACTAGCCCATCATCCTAGGTGTTTTTGTATTAACCCAAACACCTAGGTTGATGGGCTAGGTCCCGAAACCGGTAGTGTGGGTATTAAAAGATGATAAAAGGGTACTTTATTGTCTTTTGTTCTTTACTAAGTCATATTTAATTTACAGAAGTATTACAAGTACGTATACACAATAAAGATAAATCGTTTACAGTACATGACTTTAAATAATCTATTTACAACTTGAAAAAAGAGTCCAAAGTTCAGGGTGACATCCAGCGTTGTCTAATGTCAAAATCGCTTTTAAGGGTAAATTTTGTTTTTTAAAATACTTTTTTGTTTCTGGCACAAATTCTTCCAAAAACCATTTCTTGAAAATTATTTTGTGCATCCATGCAGATTTTTGGTTTGTGTAACTAATGGGTAATACAGATTTCGTTATATTTTTAAGGCCCTAGGCTTCGCAGATTTGCCTATGACCATGAGCATTTGCAGCAGCTAAAACTGTAACCCTCTCCTTTGATTTTTTGAGTCCTGGGGCTGCTTATTCTTCTTTTGAAGCTAGGGTTTTAGAGGGTAGCACCTTGGAAGTTTAACCCTGTTTTGTCACAATTGTAGATCTGGTCCAATGTAAGGTTTTCTATTTTTACAATTTGTTGAAATTTTTCACAAAACCCTCCTACAACCTCGGAATCATTCTGCAGGCGGTTTTTCACCACAAATTTCAAGTTGCCTGATACCGTACCGTTTTTCCAACGATCTAACCATCCTGTACTTGCAGTAAAATCCTTTTCACCTTCGTCCAATTTATAATGGAAAAACAAAGCTTTTCTTGGAGGATTGGGCTCGAACACCTATGTTGACACCTATGTACTTATCTCAATGATAATGTAATAAAGCTATTTGACTATTGACTATCGAAATAGGGCTTCCTTTTTGGCGTGTTGACTGAACCAACAAAAAAGAGCTTCACTAGTTTTTTCATATTCTGACTTTTTCATTGATTAGCTGTCAGACGCTGTTAAATCAACACATTTAACAGAAGAAAATTGTTCAATCTTATTTCTGTTTCTGCGCCAGTCGCCAACTGTAGTCTCATCCACGCCATAGTCAGCTGCTATTTTCTTTAGCAATTCTCCTTCATCAATCCTCTTCAACGCTGTTAACTTTTCTTTAATGGACACAAACTTTCTCTTTGCCTTTCCACTCATTTACACTACGTTCACACTCGAACACACAAATATAATCCACACTGAGGCAGACACAACAACACTTACTGTACACCTGACAAATACTGGCTAGACTGGAGACCTTACCGGAGACAGTGACAGGAAGAGCGACACTGTATCATCTATTATTAGTGAAGAGCGTGAGACAAGTTCCATTGACCTTGACTCAGAAAAATCAATACTGTACTGTACTTACTCAAACAGCTGTCTTGTAAACAGCTGCCACTAACAAATATGCAGGTAAGTAAATTGAAGGCTATCGAACTCATAAAAAGCGTTAAAATTTCTGAGTACAGTAGAGTAATAATTTTTTTTAAGGGTACCTCGGATTACCGAGGCTCGAATTATCGAGACTCTACTGTACAGTAAACAACCAATATTCTCTCTTCCCTATTAGTAATGTTCAAAAACAACAACACTGCAAAAAACATATGGTTGAAATTTAAAGCACTAACAAACAAAATTAATTCACAATAAAAAAATAAACTATATTAAGTCCATAACAGTAGCATTAAATTTATGAAAACAATGCAGTCCAATTTTGAAGACTGCAAAACTTTAAAATCTACTTTTGTTGGGGAATAGGCCAGGATATGCAATTTTATAGCATACTTTTTACTTAGTCATTTAAATGTATCTCTGCTTTTTTTTATTTAATCAGTCTAGGTTGATATAAACAACCCTCTCGCAAGCGCACTTCTGGATTAACGATTTTGTTGGCTAAAGAACTATGCCTAGAAAATAGAAATTTATAAAAGTTATATAATTGTACTAAGTTTCTTTAAATAACATCATCTTTACATGATAAAAGCTAGAAATGGACTTGCAAATTGTGAAACAAACGAGAAACAAAGGTTGAACAGAAAACCGTCCTTCACTTGGTGTATTAATAAATTTAGCGTAAAGGTAAAGTCTCTCTTTTTTAATGAGGGGAAGTTGGACTACAAAGTCCTCTCTATCACTCAACCTTAACCTTTACCTTGCGTTACTGCAAACTCACTTAAAAAATTGTCACTGGTGGATTTCAAGGACCAAAAAGGACCTGATCCGGAGTGATGAGCTCTGGAGTCACGTGCAATACCAATCCGCTGCGGGTATGCTATAATATTAGCATCAAGTGTAGCTGCGTAGAGAACACAAACCATTGTGCTAACTGCTTATACTTAGGAAAAATATTTTATTTATCTAAAAAATTGTTTTCCGCTATTACTTAAAATTTATCTTGATTTTGTTCAAACAAACTGTGCATTAAACATAATTCTTTGCATTTAAACTGTTTAATATAAGTGGTGGTCCTCACCGTGTTGATGTTACAAAAGTAGATTCCAAATTTCCAGACTTGATCAAAATGTTCGTCATTGAAGTTGGAGTGAAATAAAAATACAAGGATATATACTTTACGGTTTGGTTTTAGGTGAAAGCAGAATGCCCGTTGTGTAAGCGGATTTTTAAATCCATTATTCACACGGTGCGGTCCTTGGAGGACTACGAACAGTATCATCTGCACCAAACCCAACAGAACTTGCGGACAGAAGAGAATGAACATGTGTTTCGCTTGGTGGCCTGGCACACTCCCACACGCAGAGAGCCGTTCAGATACAGGTGAGTAAACCGTACTCTGTCGTAACTCGTAAACCAACTGTTGAGGGGTAAGAGGGTAATAGTACACTAACGCCCGTGAATCCTAACCCAGCTAATCTAAAAATCCACCTAATCCAAGCATTGTGGTTGAAAAAATAAAATTAGTTTTACAAGAAATGTCAAACTGTATGTGTTTAATAACGAATCAGCACTCACTATGGTGCACTATACACACAGGTACAAGCACAATAGCTTTGAACACAACACATCCACTGTGGGATAGCAAGTGACACACTGACAGTATGACACGGTGACTCATCATTTGTTTTTAGAACGACGCCTGTTCTGTGTGTAGGCCTTGGCGGTGGTTGGGGGAGGAAAGGTCAGTGTCCTGCTGTTACAATAACGACCCTATTGCCCCATAAATGTGTGTCTGTTACTTCCATGCTGTTTATTATTGTATTCTACTACAGGTAGGAGTGACGGGCCAGCATTTTAAATTCGGTCGGTTTGTTTTTTTTTTTTTTTTTGAGGCTTTTTTTTGCTAATTCAATGTAAAAAAAAAACATAATATTTATTATTTTATTTTGATGTTGTAAAACAGTTTACAACTAGGCTACGTGTTCCAAGTTGCTCTCCATACAAGATGATCTAAATTATTTGAATGGGTAATGATGTTCTTTAATCACCTTGTAGGCCTATACTACCACACCTTGTAACCACATTTTTACCTGTTTTAGGCTCTAAAACAGGGGTACTGACTAGCACATAACAATAGTATTACAATATATGACCTTATATAACAATGTCAATGGTTTATGTCATTCTGTTCATTGGATAGTTTTATAGCTAATGTTTAAATGTTGTTGTAGAACAACAGCGGTGAACTCCTACTTGGACTATGTTTGCGGCTGGAACAGGCAATGACTCATCATGTGGATCATGTGCTCATCCTTCCCTACCACGCTGACTTCCAGAACCCACTACACCGCATGCAAAACGGCACCAGTGACTTCCGGCCGCAACATATACCAGCAAGGCTTGTGGGTCCAGGTGACAACGGACGCCACCGCAGAGTTAGGGACTGCTCCCCAGAGTTTTCAGGTTGGGAAAAATATTATAATATTTACTGTATTAGTAATACAGTACAATACTCAGAAAATATTGGAAGCCTAAGGAGATCAAGTGGGTTTTAAACACGACTCTCGGAATGTGCCGTGGACCCGAAACCTCTCTTGAGACGAATCGCGGGTGTAAAAAGGCGATCGATTAGTGGCATGGGTAAGAAACTGCCTTTGGAACGACACGGCTTAAAATTGCGAACACATTGTACTGCTGGAGTAAAATATGAACGCACCGCGAGACTGAAACGGGAGCATAAAAGAGCATTCAAAAATACTGTTGTTTTTTCAATTAGTATTGTAAATAAAATTAATAATGACAATACACAGAATATCATACTAAAATCGATATTGATAAGCTTGTAAATGAAATTGTTACTGTTGATTGGGCTGGATGGTGCATAATTCAGTGTCTGATGGGTTTCAATCCTTTATCAATATCCTAGATTTAGTTTTAAGTAGTTGCAGGTATACAGTTTGTGTAGTAAACGTTGTCCAAATTAAAACCCTGGACAACGAATAATTTATTACTAAAATACAAAAAGAAAGAAAATCTATAAACTACACATGAAAATCCAAATAACTTAAAATTAAACAGTACTATAATGGATTTAGGAATAGACTAAACTCAGACATTAAAAGGCAAAAGAGTTTTATTATAATAAAATTTGAAAATTGCTCTAGTGATATAAAATCTCAATGGAAAGTAGTAAATGATTTAATTGGAGAAGGCCGAGGTAAATGTCAAATAAACGAAATTATCGGTGCTAGCGTGTCGCGACTAATCATATAGAAATAGCTAATGAATTCAACCTACATTTTCTAAACGCTGCCCAAAATTTGAGAGAGAAAATAAAAAATCCTAGTGTACACCAAATCTCTGATTATAATAATATCTTTGCTCAACATATCAATTGTCAATCATCTTTCTTCTGGCAGCCTATTACACCCGCAGAAGTTTCAACAATAATCCAAAGCTTAAAAAATAATAAAGCGCCAGGTTTTGATGGTGAAGTTCCTCTGTTGTAAAGAAAATAGCCCCAAATATAATGTTTTGGCACACCTCTACAATCAAAGTGTCAACTGGAGAGTTTCCTTTATGTCTGAAAAAGCTGTTATAGTACCGTTATTCAAAGGGGATTGTAGGCAACCAGATTGCTATCGCCCAATTTTTGTTGTCAGTTTTGAAAAATATTTGAAAAACTTATTAAGAATCAGCTTATGAAGTTTTTAAATAAAAACCATTTTAGTAATAACCAACTGTTGAGGGGTAAGAGGGAAATCACAAGAAAAGGCCACTTAATAGTACACTAACGTCCCGTGAATCCTAACCCAGCTAATCTAAAAATCCACCTAATCCAAGCATTGTGGTTGAAAAAATAAAATTAGTTTTACAAGAAATGTCAAACTGTATGTGTTTAATAACGAATCAGCACTCACTATGGTGCACTATACACACAGGTACAAGCACAAACAATAGCTTTGAACACAACACATCCACTCGGTGGGATAGCAAGTGACACACTGACAGTATGACACGGTGACTCATCATTTGTTTTTAGAACGGACGTCTGTTCTGTGTAGGCCTTGGCGTGGTGGTTGGGGGAGGAAAGGTCAGTGTCCTGCTGTTACACACGTAGGCCCTATTGCCCGTCATAAATGTGTGTCTGTTACTTCCATGCTGTTTATTATTGTATTCTACTACAGGTAGGAGTGACGGGCCAGCATTTTAAATTCGTCGTTTGGTTTTTGGCTTCGGGTTTGAGGCTTTTTTGGGCTAATTCAACGTAAAAAAAACATAATATTTATTATTTTATTTTGAAGTTGTAAAACAGTTTACAACTAAGCTACGTGTTCCAAGTTGCTCTCCATACAAGATGATCTAAATTATTTGAATGGGTAATGATGTTCTTTAATCACCTTGTAGGCCTATACTACCACACCTTGTAACCACACTTTTTTTACCTGTTTTAGGCTCTAAAACAGGGGTACTGACTAGCACATAACAAAAAGTAATACAATATGACCTTATAAGGTCAATGTCAATGGTTTATGTCACCCTGTTCATTGGATAGTTTTATAGCTAATGTTTAAATGTTGTTGTAGAACAACAGCGGTGAACTCCTACTTGGACTATGTTGTGCGGCTGGAACAGGCAATGACTCATCATGTGGATCATGTGCTTCCATCCTTCCCGCCCACGCTGACTTCCAGAACCCACTACACCCGCAGGCGGCAAAACGGCACCAGTGACTTCCGCCGCAACATATACCAGCAAGGCTTGTGGGTCCAGGTGACAACGGACGTCACCGTCAGAGTTAGGGACTGCTCCCCAGAGTTTTTCAGGTTGGTAAAAAATATTATAATATTTACTGTATTAGTGAATACAGTACAATACTCAGAAAATATTGGGAGCCTAAAGAGGAGATCTTAAAGTCATGGTTTAAACACCTACTTGAATGTGCCTTGGACGAAACCTCTTTGAGACATCGCTGGGTGTAAAAGGCGATCGATTAGTGGCATGGGTAAAAAACTGCCTTTGGAACGTATCACGGGCTTAAAATTGCGAACACATTGTACTGCTGGAGTAAAATATGAACGCACCGCGAGACTGAAACGGGAGCATAAAAGAGCATTCAAAAATTATGTTGTTTTTTCAATTAGTATTGTAAATAAAATTAATAATGACAATACAGAATACCATTCTAAAATCGATATTGATAAGCTTGTAAATGAAATTCTTACTGTTGATTGGGCTGATGTTTATGTGCATAATTCAGTGTCTGATGGGTTTCAATCCTTTATCAATATCCTAGATTTAGTTTTAAGTAGTTGCAGGTATACAGTTTGTGTAAGTAAAACGTTGTCCAAATTAAAACCCTGGACAACGAATAATTTATTACTAAGAATACAAAAAAGAAAGAAAATCTATAAACTACATATCAAAAATCCAAATAACTTAAAATTAAACCAGTACTATAATGGATTTAGGAATAGACTAAACTCAGACATTAAAAAGGCAAAAGAGTTTTATTATAGAACAAAATTTGAAAATTGCTCTAGTGATATAAAATCTTAATGGAAAGTAGTAAATGATTTAATTGGAGAAGGCCGAGGTAAATGTCAAATAAACTAAATTATCGGTGCTAACGGTGTCGTGACTAATCATATAGAAATAGCTAATGAATTCAACCTACATTTTCTAAACGCTGCCCAAAATTTGAGAGAGAAAATAAAAAACATATAATTTTAAATTAATCGTTCAGAAAAACTTGGTATACAAATCTTGCACATCATTAGGTCGGGAATTTTAACGGTTTCAAAGTAGTAATTTGTAATTTCTTTTCTTAAACCAATTATTTTTTTTGTTGGTAATTTTATTACTTTAAATTGAGCAGGCTGACTACCATGTTTTCAATAGTATGGCTGGAATTTGTCTATTAATGGTATTCCGAATTATTGTTTCAGGGCTAACCCTGCACAGTCACACCGGCTAGTGCCATGGCTGAATCGAGAACTGAATGTACTTTGTGGAGGGAATCAGGTCCAGCAAGTTCTCGATCAAATCATGGTTCTTATCACGGAGGTATGCACAACCAAGTGTTTAATATATCCACTCAGTTCCAATACAGTGATAAAAAAAGGACGCATTAAAAGCTTCCTGACAAAGGCCCTATTCTCTCTTACAAAGGCCCTGCCATCCCTAACGAAGGCTCTGTCCTAGCTGACGAAGACTGTCCCCTTTTACAAAAGCTCTGTCCCCCATGACAAAGGCCCTGTCTTCTCTTACAAAGGCTCCGTACTCCCTGATGAAGGCCCTATCCTCCCTTATGAAGGCTCTGTCCTCTCTTACGAAGGCTCTGTCCTCTCTTACGAAGGCTCTGTTCACACTGATGAAGGTCCTATCCTTTCTTATGGAGGCTCTATCCTCTCTTACAAAGGCTCTGCCATCCCTAATGAAGGCTCTGTACTCGCTGACGAAGACTCTGTCCTCTTTTACAAAGGCTGTGTCCCCCATGACAAAGGCCTTGTCCTCTCTTACAAAGCCTCCGTACTCCCTGATGAAGGCCCTATCCTCTCTTACGAAGGCTCTGTCCTCTCTTATTATGGGTGTAAAAGGCGTCGAAACGCATACGCAGGTAATAAACAGCTATCAGAAAATATTGTGGGGAAATAAAAGGCATTGGAAACGCAGGGTTTTAGACATCCCTCATAACGTATCACGAGCATAAAAGGGCAATGGTAAAGTGTCGCAGGTAATAAACGGCTCTTGGAATGGATTGTGGGGTTTAAAAAGGCGACCGGAACGTATCGCAGGCGTAAAACAGTGATCAGAAAGGGTCACGGACTTGGGGGTTGGTACAGACTGGGGACGTAAAACGGTCCCTCTGCAACAGTGGAAGTGCACTGGGGAAATGTGTGTATTGCGGAAAAACCAGAAATACCGTATATACTGAAGTCTAAGCCGACCATTAATTTCCCCAGAATATACGGTAAAAACTCTACACCCTCTTGTAAAGACACACCCCCGTTTTTTATAATGTCAACAGTTAGAGGGCTATGATTTGTCAGGCCCCTGACCCCTCCTTAGCAACCAGTGACGTAATTGCCAGCTGCAGCTGTCAAGAGATAAAAGCAGAACAAAGAATGCTTCACGCTTGCCTTCACTCCCCAATCCCCGCCCTGCTACGTCCACCACTACGCCCCTCCCGCAGCACAAAAAATGTTGGGTTTGAAATCATTATCAAATTAGTGTACCAGAGTTAGCAGCCAGCTAGGAGATAAGGAAGGCAGGTAGAGAGATAAAGGACCACCTGGGGGCTGGGGTCTGGCAAGGGACTATTCTTTGTAGTCAGTTAGTTCATGTTTTTGCCACTGGGGGTTTACCCATGTTTCCAAGCGCTAGTGTTTGATTAGCAATAGATGCGCATCTCCCTCTTATATGCTACTACATCCCTTCTCTTCTTTCTTCTCCTTAACCAACCTGCAGACAAGGAGGGTGGGAGAGAAGGAGAATACTGAAATAATGTAAACAATTCTGAGTCCCTCCTCTGTTTTCAACTATTCTTCCATTCCACTCTTCAAAACAGGCAATTCAATACTTAACTCTGTTGTGATTCCTGTGTTCCACTTCTCTTGTAGCCTACCTGAATGTTTTTGTCGATGTTTTGAATGTTTTTGTAACTCCTCAAATGAATACAATATTTCGCGAGAGTCTAAGAGCACCCGCATATAAGAGCGCTAAAATATATGGTAAATAAACCTTAGATTTGAGTATATGCGATTTATCGTGAATTTTAGGGCCTCGAAGCTAGCCTGTTTAGAGGGTTCTATAATTAAACATATCATTTTAAATTAATCGTTCAGAAAAACTTGGTATACAAATCTTGCACATCATTAGGGCGGGAATTGTAACGGTTTCAAAGTAGTAATTTGTAATTTCTTTTCTTAAACCAATTATTTTTCTTGTTGGTAATTTTATTACTTTAAATTGAGCAGGCGACTACCATGTTTTCAATAGTATGGCTGGAATATGTTTATTAATGGTATATTATTGTTTCAGGGCTAACCCTGCACAGTCACACCGGCTAGTGCCATGGCTGAATCGAGAACTGAAACCAGTTGAAAAACAAGAACCTTTGTCTGAAGAAGATATCGATGTGTTGCGTATTGAAACGGATCAAGAGCTAAGTTCTTCTGATGAGTCTGAATACAAACATAAGCTGAAGAGCGTAGTTTTCAAATCCGAGGTGAAGTTGGAACATCAGTCACCAAAACGAGAGGTTTCTCCTTTGAACACCCCGGAAGACTCCCCTTATCCTTCGCCCCGATATTCATCCAGTTCTTCAATCAAGTCTGTATCCATGTCCAGTGACAATGACTCGTCTGACTTGTACAAACCTAGTTGTAGTTTTCATCCTTATCATTCTACAAGAAAACACCAAAATAGGGATAAGTTTAGACCTTCCAAGAAATGCAAACGAGACTATTCTTAGACAATTCTTTCTTTATCTTGTTATTAATGTCAAAAATACACATGTGTAAAAACTAATAAGTAAGGTCTCAACATTTTGTTTATAACAATTATTGTAATCAAAGGCATTTATAATTTACTATTTATAAGGACGCTTCATTTTTTATTTGTAGATAGAAAGAAGATCTGTGTAATAAATGTGAGCCTTGAGAAACAGTTCCTTAGATCATCTTTATTACACCCAACCAAACAACTTCTACAGACTTAATATTATTTAAAATAACCCCAAAGGTTTTCCCCAGGTAAGTTGCTCAGCCTGTTACACAGAAGGTTGCAAAATGGTTAATTTCTGCTCTAGGCTTTGCTACATATGTTTTAAATTTTTCTGGTATCAGGGCCTCAGAAGTTGGCAGGAGACACAACAGTCTGTTCTAGTTCAAGAAGCAACTTGGTGATTATTTAGTGGCCTTTTAAAGAGAAGGCCAACTCGAAAGTCTTCTAGCGATTTCTGCGACCCTGGTACTAGAAACTAATTTTTGTCCACTGTACTTGAAACAGAATATTTTCACAATTCACTAGGACCTCAGAAGGTGGCAGGAGGTTCCCTTGTCTAACTAGAGCAACCTAATCCAAGTCTCCTGGCAACTTCTGCGACCCTGGTACCAAAGATTTAATTTTGACTACAGTTTGGTTTCTGTGTGCAAAATAATCGTTTTTTAAACCAGTGCTAACTACTCACCTTAAATTATATTCTTGCACAATAATTATTTCCCCTGAATAAAGGACTGGTGGTTACACAGAGGTAAGAAACACAAGTTCACATTATTTTTAATTTTCCATTTAATTAAGAGACCCGTATTTTCTCTGTTATACAATTTTTACAATACAATAATAGATATAAACAAAATACAAAAATAAATAGGGTCCTTAGGACTTGAGTATGATCAGGGGTCCAACCCCAGGCATGGACTAAAGCGTTGACGGTTTATCGTCAATAACTTCCGAACAAAACAAGATAAAAATTTAAAAAAATCAGATTTGTGTTCAGCGCGACCAGGCGGTGCAAAAAAATGTATCATATGTAAAAATTTTGAAAAAAAAATTTCACCCCTTGTTGGCGGTTAATTGTGAATAACTTTTGAACGAAAAAAGATAGGGTGCAACGGAGTGCAGATTCGTAATCAGCGGACGAGGTGTTAAAAATGTATCATATGTCTGATTTGAGACGCAAAGTTTTTCGCCAATCGAAAAAACCATGGGTTTAAGCCCATGGTCGGAGCGATTTTTGGCTCCGTTTTTCGTGAATATCTTTTGAACCAAACAAGAAAAAAATTATTAAAAATCAGATTTGGGTTCAGCGGGACGAGGCGCTTCTAATAATGTAAAGATTTTTTGGTAACAATAAAATTTTTTTTTCAAAATAATGGTTTTTTTTGAAAATTTTCCAAATGGAACAAGATTAAGAAAAAGCCTTTGCAGATCTGTTTTTGGGTCGACAAGGCAGTGTCAAAAAAGGTATCACAAGTCTAATTTTCCAAAAAAGATTTTTAGCCAAAATTAGCGGTAAGCGTGATTTTCAGGTTTTTTGGGAATAACTTCCGAACGAAACAAGATATTTTAAAACGGTTTGAAGATTTGTGTTCAGGGCGACGAGCCGGACCAAAATAATGTATCATATTGGTTTTTTAAAAATGTGTTAGGTTTGACAAAAAATTCTCACCTGACTAACACTTACTTTTTGGTCGCCATTTTGAAACGGCTTGATGGATTTTATAATTTTTGGTCTATTGATGTATAACAATACAATACATATTTATTCCAAATTTCATCAAAATCGGGAAAAACCCACTATTTTTAGATCATTAAAACCACTTTTTTTAGGGAAAATCCCTCCCAAAAAGGGTGTTCCGGCAGTCTGATTTTGCTGGTTAACAAACTCGACCAAGATATTTACAAACAGAACATTTGTACCAAAGCTCATGAAAATCGGACAACTTCGAACACTACTTTTAGTTATAACCGATTAACAGATTCAACTTCTCAAGAACTTGAGATAGCCTATGTTTTAAATGTTAATTTCCGTTTGCAAACTTTCAAAAACAGACCAAATAAACCATAATAAAAAGTTCACCACAGATACCTCACTAAAACAAAACCCACACTATATAAACCTATCAAAACATTTGAAACATTACAGAGGTAAATTTGGCGATGAAAACCGCGTAGTCTGCTTAGGCGTCTTCTTTAGGATGTTCTTCATCAGTAGTTCTCTTCAATAACATAACAGGGAGGGCAAAAAGCCCTTGCGGCTGATGTGCTGTGGTACAGCTCCATCCCTTTCAATGAATGAATTTATATTAATGAGTTAGGTTTTAGTAGGGTATCTTTGTTGAATTTTTAACCACCGTGTATTTTGGTTTGTTTTTGAGCATATTTACTAAAAGTGTGCAAACGAAAATAAATATTTAAAACATTGTCTATCTCAAGTTCTTTAGAATTCAAATCTGTCCTTAAAATTACAAAATTAGAACTTATATTCAAGATATTTTAAGCAAATTTCCACAATATTATAAACAGTTGAAAAGGATTGTTAAAATAAAGAATGTTTAAAACTATTAGATCAGTTTATTATTTATTAAATCAAACCTCACACTATAAAATGAGTGTTAAATGAAATACAATCTAAAAATTAAATAAACACTTTGTTGAAGGGGTTTTAAAGTTAAATAAATAGTACAAAGGTAACTGTGAACAACCTGCACAACATATTTTGGTTATTTGCTTTAAAGCGCAAAGAAAAATAAAACAAAGCATACAATGCAGTAGTTTAACAATAATGGCCTGTTTTAACACAGGTTTTATAACTCAACTTAAAAAAATAACTTGTCTGCAGCCCCCCAGACCTTGATTTTGACTGAGGCTTCATACTTTGGGGGTGTTCACTTCGCTTATGATTGAGAAAAATGCTTTACCCACTGGTTTTATAGAACAAATAATTTGGAAAGATAGACCAGAGCAAAAATATTATTAGAAGATTGATTAAAGTTCAAACTTAAGGTGACAAATAATCACACTCTCTTCAACATTGAGTGACTTTCTGTGTGTTTCTCCCTAATTAAGACATTTTCATTTTTTTTATACACACACACATACATTTTATGACTGAGTGGTTGGTAAGTACCGTAACTAAAAGCCCAAACACAGCGAAAAGTTGAATTTTCCAAAATTTAACTTCAAACTGATCTGGCAACGAAACTGTCAGAGGTGGGAAAGTGTTAAATACAAAAGTTGTAGAAATTTATTTCCACACAACGAGTTTTCATTAGATTGAAGATCCGAGCAACTGTTTTGCCGCTATGATGCTTAATATTGTCTAAGCACAAGGACAGATTTTCAGGCACCATCTTTTTTGGCTGCCAACTTGTCAGAGCCGAAAAAATAATGTTTTGAGATTTTTCCTGAAGGTTTCACACCAAGAGCTTCAAAAGGAGTCCTATGTGGTTGAGGGGGGCAGCATGCCGGGAAGTGCCTAAACCAGTCACCTATACAACCGGCTTTATAGTACGAGGGCTATCCAGAAAGTAAGTTACGCGGTTACCTCCGCTTAGGGGCTAGCTAGCTGCCATCTTGATATGTGGTTGTTCCCCAGTTCATTCTGCATCTAGCCGATCAATTCTCAGGTCTATGTCGTACTTTTTACGTTACAGTGTCGCTTGGAAATGTCTTTGTCAATTGAAAATCCCGCCAGCTGTAAAGTGCGTGCAGTCTTAAGGATTTTGGCTGCAAAACTGTAAACCGATTGAAATTTATCGGCAGCTTTGTGAAGTGTGTGGGGACAATACCATCACTGAAGGTGGAGTGCGTCAATGGAGCATTCGCTTTAAAAATGGCCGAACAAATGTGCATGGCGAAAAGCAGAGTGAAAGACCCAGCTTGGCGAATGCCGAACTTGCGGAAAAAGTTAATGAAATCACACAAATCAGCGAATGGGTTAACGTTTTTGGACCATTACCACAAATATGG
Organism: Matsumurasca onukii; assembly: GCA_018831715.1. Lineage (NCBI taxonomy): Eukaryota > Metazoa > Arthropoda > Insecta > Hemiptera > Cicadellidae > Matsumurasca > Matsumurasca onukii. The sequence continues at coordinate 91,888,176 of CM032058.1, forward strand.
CGATTCACTACTTAATCGGATTGTTACTGGTGATGAGACATTGGTGAAACATGTTAACTGTGAGACGAAATTGCAGTCAATGCAGTGGGGACACACAAATTTCCTTCAGAAACGAAAAAAAATAGCATGCAAACGATGTCGATAAGGAAGATTATGGTGACCGTACGAGTGGGAGTTGTTTCCTCATTCATCTTGCATTAAGCGACTACCACTTGTTCCCAACGATGAAGAAGTGGCTGGCAACGCACAGCGTTCTGACGATGATGAACGATTGCAGGTAGAAGTAACAAAAGGTTGAAGGAACAGGCGGCAGAATTGTATGACGAAGAAATTTTAAAGCTCGTCCATCGGTATGATAATTGCCTAAATTTGTATGGCGAATATGTAGAAAAGTAGTATTTTAGTGTGGCTTTCAAATGTATATAATAAAAATCTTTTCCAATTCTTCGTAGAATTTTTATTCCAAAACGTAACTTACTTTCTGGATAGCCCTCGTATATTAACTTGGTGATTTAATTCATGCAGAGAGATGTACTATTTGGAGCTACTTACACAGTGTCATAAGATGAAGTTCACAGCCAAATAATACAAATTAAAGTATTCTTACTAAAAATGAAAATAAATTTTAAATAGCCGAAGACTATTCTTTTGGGTTTTTTGCAGTTTGTACCTATTAACATAAAATTGAAAATCATAGAACGTCTCTAGTGTACAAAACCTAAATACAAAAGACTTTTACCAACAACTATTTTGAGTTAGTACGTTTAAAATACTCATACTCAAATGTTCATATAAATAATAATTATTTATAAATGCAAAATATTATCATACCTTTAAATGAATTTACTACAAACTATGAAGCGTTTATGCAAACAAATAATTAAAAAAGAACTGAAAAATAAATAAGAAAAGCTTAATGTTTATAATAATATTAATTAGTTTTACTTTGGTCATTCCTGATAGAATATAGTAAATAACTTTAAAAAAATACTCTATATTAATGAAGATTGTTTTAAAATCAAATTTAACAATGTATATTTGAAATTCATAACATTACTAACTAGTATAAAATATATTTCAAACAGTAACAACAACATCTATAAACAATAATAGTAAAAGTATAGTGTTCTACTTTTTATAAAATACTGCGAAGGAAGGCACATTAATTGAAGGAATTGTTTTCTAAGCCACAATTGTTTAAATGCTTATAAACAAATTCTGAATTACCGTATTACTATAAGTCATCTATTTCAAAACTGGCCATAGTTCTAATCTGTTTTATTTGTCTTGTTATGTTAAAACTTATAAAAACACTTATCTAATTTGTTAATTTTAAAATACTAGTATTTTTTATTTCTAATAATTTACCATAGTAGAACGTTTAATACTGCTGCAAGAAAATCTTGTCTAAAAACCAAATTTTTAGACAGCGGTTCTAACTTATCCTTCAAAAACTTTGGTTCTAAAACATTCCTTAAAATATTTGGCATAAGCCATTGAGGTTTCTCCATAATGAAACGTCAGTAGTATCTTGTTTAACAAAAGCAAGTCTGGCAATGGGTTGATTTTTACATGTTCAATATCAAATTCTGATTTTTGACAGTTTGAATAATTTAAAACCAACTTGTTGATAAATTCTTGAATTACGAGGGCTGTTTTTAAATTAAGTTCCGTTGCAAAATTCAAAAACGCTCACTTTTCGGACATGTTATATTTTTATTCATATTAAAGAGCATTCTTTTACCTATTAATTAGTATATTTACAATGAAGATCGGAGCACTAATGAAACTAAGGCACAAGGCTCTACACCAGTGTATGACATTCCGCCATCAGTGTCCATAACGACAAACGATCTCAATTCATTCTTTAACCTGCTTAAGTTCACAGAATGCTGGATTGCTTGCAACTTTTCAAAGTTAAAGACAACATTGAAATGTGTTTGGCTGAACAGGGGTTCTAAAAGCCCTTTTGGAAACAAATTTTTTGTAAGTTAATAAGGCTGTTATTTTACCAGCGAGAATACAGTAGGACGTCGATAATCCGAACTGATTGGGACCAAGGGTGGTTTGGATTTTCAAATTGTTTGGATTTTCAAACAAAAGGCAAAAAAGACGTGTGTGCTTTAATTTTGTGTTTTTATTCGATTTAAATAGGTTAACTGCAAACGCATGACCTATAGAACATCTTAAATTTATTTTGAATTGTAAGGCAAACATGTTTCCTTTTCAATTTTGTTGACGTTGCCATTGGGAGAAACTCTCACACCATTAGTGATAACAAACCGAAACAATAAAACGCAGTAAACTGTACACCGTACCTAGCGTAAGAACGGTGTTTGTTATGGCAGGATGCAGACTAGTGTGTTGCTAGTGGAGAGGGAGGATGGATGTAGGGGGTAGGGGGGTGAGCTAAAAATAGCTCTTGGAGGTCTCTGCCACAATACACTGCGTGAGTCACCCGTCTATGTACATTGCACACCTGTTGACTGTTACGGTGAGTCACCACTACGCGCGCATGTAAACAACTTATTATGGACCTTAATTTGTATAAACGCTAAATAGCTAATTTATTACTAAATAAATTTGAAGACAAAATATTTGACCGAACCGATTTGAACCCGGTTCCGCTGTCGGGCGGTTATGCTAAACCACTACACCATCCGCCCAACTATTTCTGCCTTCAAATAAGTACTTAAACCTGAATGTTTATCCGAAACATGTGACTGTCAAATAGTGACTTTAAATCAACAAGCTGGAAATATTACAAACAGAATTTAAATACTGTGTCAAATGACTTATTATGGACCTTAATTTGTATAAACGCTAAATAGCTAATTTATTAAATAAATTTGAAGACAAAAATATTTGGACCGAACCGGGATATTCGAATCATCTCGGTTCGGTCCAAATATTTTTGTCTTCAAATTTATTTTGTAAACAACTTATTGTTGCACATGGAGCGTTCCAGTTCCAAACACACTTTTATTTTAATCTCGCTCGCAAAAATATTGTTCAGGTGTCCATCCTTAGTGATATTTAAATCGCATCTGACGATAACATATTTTTTGCATTTTCTTCCCGGAAAGGTGTTTGGACTTTTGATGTTTTCGACTTTTCGGATAATTGACGTTCGGATCATCGACTTCCTACTGTTTTACAAATAGTGATAATTTTGTTTCAGGTAATAAAAATGGCATCACAAAACGTGAAGCATACTGTCGGATTCAGGGTAAGTCAAGCTTTCCAACTACTGTATGTATAATTTGCTCATACAGTTTCACTCGGCTACAAGCTTTACAAAACGAAATTTATTTCTGAACAGCTCTCGTATGTTCTTTTGTTAATCAGCCCATTACAAGTTAGTACTATTAAGTCTTCTCTACCAGTAGCCTTGCGACAACTTACGCCTAGTTTATAATTTGTTCTTGTAAAATGCTTATGCTATCGTATCACATTATTAGAGACCTAGTAGTAGTAGTTTATGTAGTAAGGCTTGACAGTTAACACTATGAACACTTTGGTTAAAGTTTCTCGACATAGTTTGACGGCAGCAGGCCTTCTTTGCCTTTGAACTTTCCTGTCCACCACCCCCCCTCGTCTGGAAAATACATGGTTAAGATTCAGTATCATCAAGGAAGCTAATAGGTACAGAAATTACGTGCTAAAGCGCTAGTTGTAACGGCAATGTCTTCAAAAGCTGCCGGATAGGGGCCGATATTTTAATGACGGCATGAGATTTTGAACATTAGGTTTTGGCTGCTTAAGGTCGGTTACTTACGCTCCTTGATGAGGTCGATGAGGTCGCCCTCGCTGAAGCTGAGTTCATCCAAGTCTTGAGCCTCGTAGTCGTACAAGGCTCGACACTTCGGTACTTGCGGTTTGCTCGGCAAATCCGGCTTCGGTCTGAAACCAAACCACACAGCACTTTAGAACTATGGGATAATTTTTGTTATAAATGTTTTTAGATTATAGTTGACTGTATTTTTTACAAATTTCAAAATTGGAAGAGTAAGCAATGAGTTAATAGTTCTTGGAGCTCCAGTGGCGTAGATAATTACTATGGTAGGGGGAAGGGGGGTCCAGGGGTCATAAATATCTTGTAGCCAGTGCATTACAAAGAGTTCTGTGGTGTGAAGTACGCCATACTTCCTAGGCTGGAATTTTCAACGAATATTAGCTGGAACCTTAGCCACCACGAGGAACCCCTTTCGTGTCAGTGGAGGAACTGTGCCCGATCTGACTGGCCTGTGGCTAAGGTTATTATTGAGGAACCTCGCCCAGCTCACGGAATAAAATAACTTACTAGGTTTCTATTCTAAGTTTCTAATAAGTTACTAAGCTAATAACTAACTAGTGTTATTTTATTCGAAATCTCGACAAGGCCAAAACCTTGCTTCGAAGGTGTAGGTGCGGCCAAGTCCATTATCGCGCAAGGTGATATCTGAAACCTTGTGGCTCTATTCCATTAACTGAATTGGCAAGTTTATTTATTTTGTTTTTTTTTTATATATGTAAATTAGGGCGTAGCAAGCCAAGAAGTATTAACGGTATTTTTTGTCTTAGTGAAGCCACATAGGATTTATAGTTTGCCAGACACCAGTCAAGTTTTGAATTGAATTAAAATCCGATCAATAAATTAACAAAGTAATTCGGCCTCCATATCAAAATAATTATTTTCCAAATTAGTTTCGATAGGTATGAGAATGACAATAAAAGCTCAACTGAGCTAGCCAAGTACTGAGTCTTATCCTATAGTTAAAATTACGTAAACCCTCATTCAAATCACCATATCAACTTTGTAATTTAACTAAACCAGTTGGAAAACATAGACCCTGGAGTTCATCTGACTTCTAAGCACTGAGCGTCTCGGCAGACCACTTTGAGTGGGTAAGTTGTGTGTTACTCTTGTATGACTGAAACATTGACAGTGACACTGGGAGAACAACTGGAGGTGGAAAGTTAGTCATCTCTGCAGCAGGCTCAGGTGCTGGACTCTCACAGAGGGATAAATGACGGGTAATGACCTACTTCCCGCCTGGTGGTTGATTAGTGTAGAGACTTGTTTCCTGGATTATCTTCTTCAAAGCTGCGGATAGGGGCCGATATTTTAATGACGGCATGAGATTTTGAACATTAGGTTTTGGCTGCTTAAGGTCGGTTACTTACGCCCTTGATGAGGTCGATGAGGTCCCTCGCTGAAGCTGAGTTCATCCAGTCTTGTGCCTCGTAGTCGCACAAGGCTCGACACTTCGGTACTTGCGTTTGCTCGGCAAACCGCCGGTCTGAAACCAAACCACACAGCACTTTAGAACTATGGGATAATTTTTGTTATAAATGTTTTAGATTATAGTTGACTTTTACAAAAATTGGAAGAGTAAGCAATGAGTTAATAGTTCTTGGAGCTCCATGCTAGATAATTACTATGGTAGGGGAAGGGGTCCAGGGTCATAAATATCTTGTAGCCAGTGCATTACAAAGAGTTCTGTGGTGTGAAGTACCATACTTCCTAGGCTGGAATTTTCAACGAATATTAGCTGGAACCTTAGCCACCACGAGGAACCCCTTGTGTCGGTGGAGGAACTGTGCCCGATCTGACTGGCCTGTGGCTAAGGTTATTATTGAGGAACCTCGCCCAGCTCACGGAATAAAATAACTTACTAGGTTTCTATTCTAAGTTTCTAATAAGTTACTAAGCTAATAACTAACTAGTGTTATTTTATTCGAAATCTCGACAAGGCCAAAACCTTGCTTCGAAGGTGTAGGTGCGGCCAAGTCCATTATCGCGCAAGGTGATATCTGAAACCTTGTGGCTCTATTCCATTAACTGAATTGGCAAGTTTATTTATTTTGTTTTTTTTTTATATATGTAAATTAGGGCGTAGCAAGCCAAGAAGTATTAACGGTATTTTTGTCTTAGTGAAGCCACATAGGATTTATAGTTTGCCAGACACCAGTCAAGTTTTGAATTGAATTAAAATCCATCAATAAATTAACAAAGTAATTCGGCCTCCATATCAAAATAATTATTTTCCAAATTAGTTTCGATAGGTATGAGAATGACAATAAAAGCTCAACTGAGCTAGCCAAGTACTGAGTCTTATCCTATAGTTAAAATTACGTAAACCCTCATTCAAATCACCATATCAACTTTGTAATTTAACTAAACCAGTTGGAAAACATAGACCCCTGGAGTTCATCTGACTTCTAAGCACTGAGCGATCTCGCCCAGACCACTTTGAGAGTGGGTAAGTTGTGTGTTACTCACAACATTGACAGTGACACTGGGAGAACAACTGGAGGTGGAAAGTTAGTCATCTCTGCAGCAGGCTCAGGTGCTGGACTCTCACAGAGGGATAAATGACGGGGTAATGACCTACTTCCCGCCTGGTGGTTGATTAGTGTAGAGACTTGTTTCCTGGATTATCTTCTTCAAAACTTCTGATTATCATCTTCAATCTATGTACAAAAGCTAGGTCATGGTGAGAAGGTCCATTTCAGCGCTGGCATGTACCAAGGTTTGTGACGAGATGGTGAAGGTCAATCAAGTCTTGTACACAGCCCGTGGGAGAAAAATTAATTCCTTTAGCTTATTTGATTTAAAACGCTCGGTCAACTGGCTAAAAACTTCTTTATAACTTTTCACAATCCGCTTTCCAAAGTATTTCGGCTTCATCACCAGACTGTAAACTTTTGCTCCTTCTTCTACTGTCTGACATGTCAGCTTGTTGCTCACAGTAATATACCACTGGGACTCGTGGCGTGGTCCTGTAATCCAGCTTCATGGAGGTCAGGTTTGAGGATGATATAGGTCTAAAAGCAGCTCAGATAGTCTCGGTGATCATCTGATGATACCCACATCAACTCCGCCATCGTTTAGACATATCAGACCATCACTCGTGGTTTGGAAGTCACTAAGCCGTTGGTCCTTGTATTTCCATTAGTCATTGGGCTATTAATTAATGACCCATTCTAAGAAAGAGTCGGCCATAGTTTGTAACAAGACTACACCTCATAACTCATTACTACCACTCATCACACCCCTCCCTGACCAGGACACCCTTGTTTTAGACCCAGTATGTGTTTGCTTTGTCTAGGAGGATACATTTATTTTGAATACAAAGAATATCAAATTATTGACTTACTTGACAGGTTTGAGAGCAACATTCAGAAGTATTTGTTGATTGGCTACTGCACCAAAAACTGGAAAATAAAGTGTTAAGACATGTTATTACTATTTATCATACTTAATAGTTACTTATCATACTTTAATTGTTCTTATAAATATAACATTAGAAATGAAATAGTAATGAATCACAAAGGGTTACTTCTATGTAGGGATGGGCAAGATTGTTTTTTTAGCAGGAATCGGGAAAGAAACACTTTGTCTTGCTTGATTTCGGAAAATTTTCATACGGGATTAAAAGCTAATTTCAGGTATTACAAACTGAAAAGAGGTAAAATTTTGAAAATGTTCTTTTTTACAGTTTTTAAAAAAATAAACGCCTTTAAGGAACTTAGGGTACTGAAAGTAATTTCATTTTCATCCTGAAAACAATTCTCTACATTGTAATGTCCGGCAAAACGAGCACGGGAGACCAACACTATTATAATACAAGGTAAAGAATCAACTTCTTGCTTGACACACATCACCTTAGTCTTCATGGAAAAAACCTTTCTAAAGGCAGCTTTCTACAACTGCCTGCCACATGAATTGAAGATGCTGCCGGAAAAAACCCTTAAGAAGACTTTGACGGACTGGCTTACAGAGAGAACATTCTACTCTATTCAAGAGTTCCTCAGCTGGTCCCAGACTTGAAGAAAGTGAAAGATAATATTCTTTATTATTACAATCTTTAAGATCGAACATGGCTTCAAATTTTTAAATTATTTACAAACTACTACATTCAGAGTCTCTCCAGTTCAAAAATTCCACCACACTGTAGAAGTGTCTTTTTTTTATAAAGAAGACAATGAAACCATTTCATCGTAATTTGAAATCGACACAATACTGTACTCTATGAATATGGAACTAAAGATGTTTGTATTTACACACATTACAGCAACAGACTAAGAGACGACAGAGAGAAAGATTGGGTAAATGCTCGCTTATCAGTCAATGGACAACTGCAGCTTATCAGTGTTCTGACGATAAACTCACACTTGCCATCTGCCGCTCAAAACACTGCCACAGCTCGGTTTTATTGTAAGTATGGTCTTTTTTTAATGAAATTTAGGGAAAAGCTTTCAAATCTGATGAATAAAAAATCTTTTTGGATCAAAACCACTGAAAATAGTTTTAATTATTTAAAACACAAAACGTTTTATTTGTCTACACTATGGTAGACATCGTCAGTTGTAGACAAAAAAGAGTAAAATATAATTATATATAATCCTCCTGGACAAGACTAATGCATCGATTTGTTTTTCTCTCACAATTTAAATCATACATCTTTTATTTGAAAATTGGACTAAATTCAAGTAAATACTTAATTCAACCAAACGGCAACAAAGAAAAACGTTAGTGTGGAATGAAGTTTTCTACAACTTTTGTATTTGACATTTTATTCTATCTCCAATAGGTAATTTGCTATTTTACTTTAAAGATAAACTGGTCAAAATTTACTTTTTTCGTGTGTTTAGGCTAATTTAACGGGTACTTATATATCACTTTAGACCACAAAACCAACTTAAGCTAGAACGAATAAAAAAACACGTTGCAGGAAAAATGTAAAACATTTAAATTTTTGCCATAAAATATCTTATAAACGTACCCAAAGTGCGTACTTTCGTTAGATTTTGATGTTTTTACAACGGCTATACCACCAGCGGTATAGGTCTTACATCGGCCAAAGTCATACTAAAAGATTTGTACATTTATGTTCACAAATAATATAATTAATGAAAGTTGATAGAATGACTAGAAGTACTAAAATATAAAAATAAATGATGTCATGTTATGGCGTTTTAAGATGATTATTAATTAACATTACAATTTGTCATAAATACAAACGATTAACGCCAACTTATTTGAAGCACCTAGTGAGGCCGCAAAAAGAACAGTAAGCAGCTTTATTACTATAAATAAGTCAGCAACTTCAAAGGCCTGAAATTAGTTTACGATCAACCATTTTTCATGTTTTCCCATGGTTTGGCCAAACATTTGGCAATGTAAAATCCAAAAATAAACTTTAGAGTGAAACAAGACTAAACAAGTTAACAAGATTAAACTGAACACAAAGTACGTGAAACGGCTAGGTGACTGAAAATAGCTGCTGCTCGGGACAGGACGTTTGCAATTGACTCAATCAGTATGTTGTGAGATTTCGAGCCTCGCGCTTCCTTGCAGATATCGCTTGTAAACAGTCACACGAGACTGTTATACAGAACAGTATATAACTTATTATTCCCCTAATACAGTTTTTTTTAACGCAACCCAATTTTCAAACTATAGTAAGTAATTCTTTACGAGCAATATATAATCTTAAGTTTGCATCACCAGTTTGTTCGTTTCAAGATCAGTTATCTGTATTGTGGCAGTAATATTCGAGTTTTGATGTCTGAATTCAAGTTCAAACAGTGTTTATTGTTGAAGAAAAATTATCCAAACTAACCCTGACATCTACCAACATTTCTTCATTCTAAATAGTCCGCCTTCTGTTAAGATTTCTATTCCCAACAGAACATATTTCTTTAAAACTTTAAATAAGTCTGTGAATAAAGGATTTGTTTGGAATACGCCACACCTGCAAACTAGACCTCAAACACCTCTTGACACGAGGAAAATGATCTTGTCCTTAAGTATTCTTCAACAATAAACACTCTTTTTGTTCCACAGTAACATCAAATTAGGAAATCAAAACTACAATATAACTGCAACAGTACAGACCAGTTAATAGACACTGAAGCGAACAAACTAGTGATACAAACTTATGAACATATATCGCCTGTAAAGAGTTACTTACTAAAGTTTAAAACTTGGGTTGCGTTTAAAATTTAAAAAAAAAACCCTATATAACTTATTAATAGAAAAAGATGTTGTTAATTTGAATTTGCAGTGAGTTGAAGTTGTTAAAGTGTACAATACTTGTTGTAAATCAAGTTTGTGATTTTATAAGTAATATACTTTATTATAGGAATCAAGTCTGTAGTTGAAAAAGGTCGGTGTGTTGTAAAACATTGTGAGGAGAATATCCATATGCAGTAGTATATACAAGGTAAGTGTCCATGGTGCTACAGTTGACGCTCACATTTCTGGTTAGTAAAAAATAATGTTTTTCATATACCTTATACCTTTCTTCTTCGCCGAGACCCTTTCGAGATAGGTTGTGTCATAAAAATACTTTATCATTTTGTTTCTAACATATTAAATAGATAAAGTAGTGAGCATTTTATATAACATCTTTGATTAAAATGATTTTTCAGTTGAAGTGGTAGACTACATGTAACATTGGATATTAACTGTCATTTATTTCAACTGTAAGAATATACACTTGAAAATCACGGACAGTTTTAGCGTTTGTATCGAATTTGACGACTTTTTCAATCAGATGGCACAGTAAAACTAACAGAAAAATAATCTACGACTGGAAAGGTGCCATAAATGTTTGTGTTTGTTTCTTCTAGCTTTTTACATTTTTGTTCAACACACTTATTTTCATCATTTAGAAGCCTCTGTAGCCAAATATAATATTTATTGGAAAGTTTGCTAATTATTTTATTTTTCTGAAGCTACACCTTCATGTCGCAGCCCACCTAGGCATCGCTTATAACATGAAGTAAAACTGCAAACGTTGATGCATTGAACTTTACTGTACTTGTACTCTATTGTATTGTCTAGCTCTAATTGTACTTTCATTAAACAATAAATTATTAATTTATTAAAATTGATTTCCATAAGAACTAAGAGCTTGAATAAACGTAAAAAATATTTTATTTGGCAAGGTAGTTATTATATGCTGCAGCATTAATGGCTCTATGCTTCTATTGGAACACTTTTCCCACTTTGGCAAGTTAATCTACTTAAAACATCATATGGAAATTTTCCCATGTTAAATTCCATAAAAGACTGTTCGGGCTCTATCCAGCGACCTGTTAAAAAATAATGAAAGAAGGTGTCATCTCTGATGATTTTCAGAACACTTAACTTTTAGTAAAAATCAGAGCAAGCAAGTAACAATAAAACATATTCTCAAGAGAAATATTCCATTTTTTAGAAAACTACTTGGGGAGTAGCTTTCTTCCTGAAGTGTCCGGAATAGTCTGATTTTCTGATTAAATTAATCTCCACCACTATTATGAATTTTAAATATTCCATTCCGTCATTTTCAGATGGTTGATCATCTTCCCAAAAGATTTGTCACGTGGAAATTTATCTTCACTTCTGCAACACTTTCTATTCTCATCCTGTTCACACTTCACTTGTCAATCAAAGAGCCGAAAAACTGGAGGAAGAGAGAGACGTCAGCTCAAGTTACTGAGGCCCCGCTACACGAGCAAGAGCTGGACTTTGCAGTGTTAAACTACAGTAACGAGACAGGCCATCCCCTCGGACTGCTCTTGGTGCCCAACTACATCCACTTCGTCTATTTCGGAGGCGTCCCGATAAGATACATTCATTTCATCTGTATATTAGCTGCTTTCAAGAATCAGAAGCCTGATAAAATATTCTTTCACTTTGACAATACTAAAACGTTCTCGGGAAAATATTGGGAGACCCTGCAAAAAACGAAAGGGTTCAGTGAAATTTTGTTTTTTGACAAAGTAGAACTCCCCGAGATCTTCGGGCAAGAGTTGAACCCTCAGTGGAGAAAGTGGCACGGCAGTGACATCATGCGTATAAGAGTGCTGATGAAGTACGGTGGTATATACTTGGACAACGACTGCTACCTCGTCAACAGCGTCGACCGATATCGCAAGTTCGAAACGACGGTCGCCTGGGATCAAAACCAATTCATGGGCAACCAAGTGCTAATTGCACACAAAAGTTCGAGGTTCTTGAAGAAGTATCTGGACAGCTACAGGAAATACGAATCGTCAAAATGGTACTACAACGGTGGCGAGAGACCCACCAGAGAAATCCTGTACAAGGAACCTGAACTGGTTCACAGAGTGAAAGAACTGTTTGGAGTAGCGACAAAATTCATTCATCATATGTTTCAAAGGCAATGGAAGGATTGGAGGAAAATGTACGTTGTTCACCTTCTAGCGAATCACCAATACCTTCTCAAGAATTTGACTGCTAAGGCCACATTCCCAGTTGTTTTTGACGAGTTCAATATTCCTTATTATCCGGTGACATTTCGGGATATGGCTTATGATGTTTACGACGTGGCAAATATAACATGGCCTAAGCACAGGCTGGGTAGGTGACCCTTTCTTGATGTTAGGTTCTTGGAAAACTTGTCAAGAAAGAGAAGAGACCAAAGTAAAGCCACCTAAATAGTGACTTTGAGACTATTTAAAATCAGTGCTTTATCTTATTGCTTGAACTGTTTGGTGTACGGTATCTAATACACATTAAGGTTCCTATTTCTTTGTTAAAATAGTATTATCAGCTTAGATGTATGTCCGAAAAACCGTAGCCTTAACATCAACATTAATTTTATCTTTTAAGGTTTTTTACTTTTTTCACATCTTAATTTTATTCTTCTATCTGTATATTTGATCTCACCTTACTTTTTTCAAGTTGAATACATTTCTAGTTTTAAAAATTGTTATATTTTATTCAGTGTACTTACATGCTTTTGAATTGTAAGCTGAACCAAAGATTATGTTATGGTAGGTAGATTGGGCATGGATGCCAAATAGCTGAGACAGGACAGTCAACATAGCTTGTGCTGCAGCAACTATGTTGATTTTTCTGCCTCATCTATTCGGCATCTGTGCGCCATCTATCTAAATAACACCTATATAACAAAATCTATCAAAAATTATACAAATTCTGTTCAACCTTTCTTGAATTTTATTGTTTTAACGAATCAAGAAGAAGAACTCAAGTAAGTTTAAATTCATCCAATAAAAGTCACTACAATACAAAACATTATATATACCTGAATCGGAAAAAATTGCCTAAATTCATCACCTGTCTAAAACGATTTTTTTTCTTCATAATATGTGTTTATTTTGAATTGTGTATTTGTTGTAACCTAGATGTACTAGACGCCTTTTGTATACACTTGATAATGGGCTCAGCCCTGAAACTAGTCGTGTTATTAAAATGAATTTTGAATTAGTGAGTGAATTTTATTAGTGAATTTTGTGTGTGACTCTTCTGTGTCCCTATTTTTGTTGGCCCCTAAACTTGTTTTTCTTAGGTAAGCTAGCTATTATCCTCTCTCTCCTTGTAAAATTCACCTAGTTTAGCCATACGGTTCTTCCTTTCAAACCTAACCGTGTTATTAAAATGTTAATTCAGAGTACTTTATCATTCACTACTTTATTAGTACTATACCTGAATTGATATCTTTGGGGGTGACCCTCTGCAGCTTAGGCTGGTTGGGCGGGGCAGGCTCAGACGGTGGCGGGGGGGCCCGTACACTGGCACGGGGGTGGAAGAACACTGGTGTGGGAGCAGTTGGGGGTGGAGGTGGTGGGGCTGCTCTGGACGGCGCCGGAGGTCTGGTGATTCTCCCTCCGCTCACAGTAGACTTCGGAGCTCTTGCCAAAGTAGTGGCTTGAATTCTGACGTGAGGTCCTAAAAGAAGGAATCAAACTTTCAGTATGTGGCTCTCGGTTCCTTACTAATTATTGCTTTTTAAAATTTATATTTATTCAGAAAATAATAACTTAAAAATTTATTTTATAAAAGTAAAACAAAAGGCTACTCTTTTTACTGATGATTTTAATTGTCCCTATTTGGCTATTACTGGCCTGGCTATTCAATAAAGAGACTGGGTACTTGAAATATGTCCTAGTGTCATCTAGGAGCAGAGGTGAACGAGATCTCAAGATTTTAAAATCAAGACAAGCCTTCATTTTTCTCTATACGAATTTGACTCTCAAAAACTTTGAGCCGAGCAAAAAAAATCAAACAGAAAAATTTGGAATACAGTACTATAAAATTGACCAGAAGTGATTTTAAACACAATTTTTGCTGTAAAGTAAAAGATTCATTTCAATTATTAAATGCCAGCAGTTTGAATAATAACTAGGTATGGGTACCGAAAATTGATGTCCATTACTGACTAAGTACTGACGAGATATTACACCACTGCTATATGATGAAGCAATCAACAAATCAGCTGTTCAAGATGGCTGTTAAATCCAAAGAATGGCCTCCACCCGGCAACTAACAGCATAAACTACTAAAAACACTTGCAATGGAATATTTCAAGCATGACTTTGACCAACGGGAAAACCGAATGAACTTTGTGAGGCTAGGGGAAGGAAGCATTCATTTGTACAATAGTTTTTAAAAAAATACAGGGTTAGGCAAAAGTGTGGAAACGCCTTTATAACTTTTTAACCAATGTTTTCAGTGTAACCAAACTTGTGTGCATATTATTAAAGTTATCAAAACTATCTTTTAATGCACAATGCATACTGACACTTTGCCCCAGTTTTCAAAATGGGTGATTGGGAGGGGAGGTAGACTTATAACTCTGAGTAACTTAAAACCAACACCATTTCTTTCTGGGTAAAGATAGAGACGTCTAGTTTTCAGCATTCATCCATTTTCATTTTCTAAGACCTTCAAAATGAGGTGTCACTCGATGGGGCTTCCCTATGAAAATTATGGGGCTACTTCCCAATCCCCCATTTTGAAAACTGGGGCAAAGTGTCGGTACGCACTCAAAGGTACTTTGGTTTCCTCTAGTAAAGTGTACCGAGTTCGGTTGCGCTGAAGACACTGGTCAAAATATTATAAAGGCGTTTCCACACTATTGCCTAACCCTGTATAACTGATTTTTAATAGCTGTCTCGTTACTTATACGGCCAGGCCACATAAATCATCATGTTGTGAAGGTTCTAGAAATTCCAGTTCCTATGCAGTTGAAGTATTACTTCTTAACAGTATTTATTAAACTGATGGTTTAGGTTTTTTCTATGGTACTTTACATTATTAATTTATTATACTATATTTGTTACAATGTTACTTTAGATTATTACCCATAATAGTTAGGTAATAGAGATTAATTAACTTTAGATACAAATATTTTTTGAAAACTAAAGGTTTAAATTTAGAAGAGTTCTAAATATGTACGAATACATTACAGCAGTTTTGAACAAACCTTCCGGCATTTTCGCTAGGTTAATAAATATTTATTTAGGTTCCACAAATATGTAATTTGTACTGTGAACTTTGGTTATATATTAATTAACTGTGTTAATACAAGTGGTTTGGATAATTATGGTTATTATTTGTAGACCTTGGTTTTTGACCATACTGTACTACTATTAAATGAATATTGAAAAGCAAGCACTGTTTGAAGGTTGAAAAAAGGTGCAAGTTCCATTAGTGGTGGCTAGACTGGCTACTGAGGAGACCCATCAAGAACTAGAAGGAACTAGGAAGAGCATGAAGGAACACTAGGAGTGATGATAAATAATAAGTAAATGATAAACAAATATAAATCTTTAGGGTGGCAAAAACTTCCTCTCCCAAAATGCCTGTAGTGTTATTTTTTTAGTTCTATTATATAAGACGATACACTTCCTCTTATGAGGCACATTTTGATTTGAAAAAAGACAAGTTTGAAGAATGTAGAGGCAAGGTAAAGTCAACAATTTCAAATTTTGGACAGTTGGCCTGCACGACTCTTCTTTGAAGTTTTGCGATTGTCCGAACGGCTTTTTTTTTTGAGACATTCACTCTTATGAAACAAGAGGCAGGGAGAACTATCAAACTGGGAGACACAGAACGATAGTTCATGAACGTTTGTCTTCTCAGGGAGGAGTTCAACTAGTCAACCGGTTGCCAAATTTGATTAAAAGTGCGCGATTGCCGAAGGCGTTCAAAGCTCGTCTAAAACAAATCTTGGTCACAAGGAATTTTACGGTACAGACGAGTTTATGGCACATAACTGGGAGACTGCAGAACCTAACCACGTACAATAAGAGGGCTAGAGTGGAACAATTCGAATGAATGAACAAAATGTATATTTGAATGGGACCTCAACGTCAGAATGCAAGGAAAATTGTAGTTCAACCTATAAATATGACGATTGCATAGCATGTATATGTTTCCGCAGTAAACTCTTTATTTATTTACTGTTCAACTATAGTTTAAGCGCTAGTATAGTTCAAGTAGTAGTAGTTAAAGTATAGTTTTAGCTAGTTTAAGCGTGTTTCCAAGGCACTGCGGTGGGCCGCTCGTCACATCTTAGTACAATAACTCACATCAAGTCTGGACTCTGATTTACCAGATTATACACTTGTAATTCAGTTATTCCCTACCACTACTACTGGATTCAGTAGACAGGTTAATTTCCTAATATTAAGTAGTATTTATAACTATGTGAATATTTGTGGAATTAAATCATTATTTCAATTAGTCCAGCCCTACTTACTGGTGTCTGCAGGCAGGCCGGGTCCCACGGAGACGGAGAGAGTTTTGTTGTTGGTGGTGAGAACAGCCTGATCCGTGGCTGGACCTTCGACAAACTTGATGTATCGCACTCCTCCGCCGCCCCAAGCCAGCTTCTTCACACTCACCTGCAGCTAGAAACCGAACAAGCTCAGTGTCAGCCACTTAGAGCTGGGAGTCTCTATCCGGGATAGGGAATTGAACATGGAAAAATTTTATAGCTGTGCCAGAACCCAGATTTCTGGTATTATTTGAAAGTAATTTGTCCATAGAAAATGATCAGTGTGTAAATGGAGGCTAGATAAGGAAATAACAAACCCCTACACTCTCCTCAACGCCCCATCCCACTACACTCGCATTCGGAGAAAAATTCTGTGATCAGTTATGTAACCCTGTTTTCTGTGGTTCCCTAGCAACAGCTAATGACGCTACATGGACCTTCTTTAAACATGAGGGAATTTCAAATCCTTTACACATTATACTGTTAAACCTTGTGCAAGGTCTATTTTACCTTTGGTTATGTACAACCAAATTTCTTGAAAATCAAACAATAAGTTGGCTTGAAACTTGATAAGAAACAAACAGGTAAAGTGCCACATGGTGGAGTGGATATAACTCAGTGGTACAGTGCGTGCTTCGCACAAATTGGCCCGGCTGTAGTGGTAACTTTTCACGATGGCCACTCCCCGTCGTTCAGAAGTCTGGTTAAGCCGTTGATCCATTCCATTGGTCATTGGGCTATTGTTAATTAATGAGCCAATATGGGGAACAGTCAGCCTTAGTTTGTAACAAGACTACGTCTCATCATCCATCAAAACACTCATCACACTCAGCATCATCCTGTATTCACCTTAAAATACCCTCTAAGAGTGGTCTGTGTCTCAAAGCAAAGTATCAAAGATACAGAAACCTTACTTACCTGTTCATGAATCTGATAGGTAACTGCTTGTTTAAAGCGGCTTGGTACACTTTGGCCAAAACACAGAGGAACTCTGTCTTGAAAATAATTTCCAGTAAACTGTCGTAGTCGTTTTTCGAATGTATCACAACGAAATCATCCTGCAAAATCACAAGGGTTTTACAGAAGGAAAAAATCTTTTTCCAAAGGACTGGTAAAACAGTTTAGTATTTTTCTTCAAGCCAGTTCACATAATGTTGAAATGACTTTGTAAAAATTCTAAAGGTTCTAACTTTCTAAATTTTAAGGCCATTTTTAAAACGTTAAATTGTTATAGCACTAAAAAAAGTGTTCTATACAAAACCTACACCACAGACCTTTTTCATCAACGCAAATATTTTCGTAAAGGTTCTGCCTAGTTTGGCAAACCTAACATTTGCTCTTTCCTTTATTTCATTATTGTGACTTGTGAACGAAAACCACAGATAATTGGACCGCAATAACGAAATAATTTCTAATTTGTCAGCCAATTTTTCTCCACTTTTTAACCTTATTTGTTTGAGGAAATACACAGCTGTTAAATTATATGCTGTTTTATTAGATAGCATTATTATTTTTGTGTACATATAAAAAGTTCTATTACTTTACAGACATACTGTGTATGTTTTACGTTAAGTTAAGACAGCATACCTGCAGTGGACTAAGCGTAACATCGGAGATTTGGTCAAACTCAATTTTCCTCTTGACTACTTCCTGGTAGTTTGGGTCTTGCCAGAAACTCAGCAAGGGTCTCTTCACCTTCTCCCTTCCGATGAGGAACAACCCCTTTGGAGTCAGGATCAAGTCCCGTCGAGCCGTCTGGATTGCAACACAAGTTAACATTACAACAAACAATGTTAACCTTTGTGCATCAAAAAGCTCAAATCACAACAAACAAAACTCTCTGTTATGTGCGAGGAGCTTACTCCCAACTTGATTGTAACAACTGAACTTGGGTTTAACAATAGCAAATCATATCTTGGAACAATCATGTGTAATAATTAAGACTCAAAAAATTATCTCGCAGCGCTATCTGTGCTTGGGTTGCCACAACTATGCCTCAGCCATTCGGCATCTATGCACATTCTACCTACCATAACATAATGTTTAGTGAGACCTAAACATTGTTCTCTTACCTTGAACTTGCGGTTGTATTTCTTGACGCTCTCTGCAAACAGCACCTTCTCCCTGCGACCCACCAGCGCCTGAAGCGTCGGCTTACTGTCTAGGCCGATGTAGTCGCACGCAGCAACGATTCAGCGAATACTTCCGCCTCTGCTTCTTCCCGAACACTAAAGCTGCAAGAACAGTTAACTCAGCAATTACTGAGGCCATTTCGTAAAGCCTCTGAATGGCTCTGGGCCTGTGGAATGGGATGGTACATTTGAAAAAACAACACCAGTACAACACCAGGCACGCCATCAGCAACTATTGTCTGCCCATTCATAGACTCAGCTCAACTGTGAAGAAAACCAGCTAAGTGGGGCCAAGATGTGGAACTCACTGCCAGAATACCTAAAGAAAACCGAAAAGTGGCTGTATGCCCAACATCTGGAAATCTGGCTTCAAGACTACCCTGTTTATTCTTTAAATTAATTCTTTAATCCAATGTAATGTTTATAATTTTAGCTGTAAGCTATATTGTAAATGACACTATTCATATCTTAATGATATTGCAATAAAGATACTTTGACTTTGAAACGTAGCCGATATGTGACTCATGTTTTGAACAAACCTTCGGCATTTTAGCTAGGTTAATAAATATTTATTTAGGTTCCACAAATATGTAATTTGTACTGTGAACTTTGGTTATATATTAATTAACTGTGTTAATACAAGTGGTTTGGATAATTATGGTTATTATTTGTAGACCTTGGTTTTTGACCATACTGTACTACTATTAAATGAATATTGAAAAGCAAGCACTGTTTGAAGGTTGAAAAAAGGTGCAAGTTCCATTAGTGGTGGCTAGACTGGCTACTGAGGAGACCCATCAAGAACTAGAAGGAACTAGGAAGAGCATGAAGGAACACTAGGAGTGATGATAAATAATAAGTAAATGATAAACAAATATAAATCTTTAGGGGTGGCAAAAAAACTTCCTCTCCCAAAATGCCTGTAGTGTTATTTTTTTAGTTCTATTATATAAGACGATACACTTCCTCTTATGAGGCACATTTTGATTTGAAAAAGACAAGTTTGAAGAATGTAGAGGCAAGGTAAAGTCAACAATTTCAAATTTTGGACAGTTGGCCTGCGACTCTTCTTTGAAGTTTTCGCGATTGTCGAGCGGCTTTTTTTAGACATTCACTCTTATGAAACAAGAGGCAGGGAGAACTATCAAACTGGGAGACACAGAACGATAGTTCATGAACGTTTGTCTTCTCAGGGAGGAGTTCAACTAGTCAACCGGTTGCCAAATTTGATTAAAAGTGCGATTGCAGTTCAAAGCTCGTCTAAAACAAATCTTGGTCACAAGAATTTTACAGTACAGGCGAGTTTATGGCACATAACTGGGAGACTGCAGAACCTAACCACGTACAATAAGAGGGCTAGAGTGGAACAATTCGAATGAATGAACAAAATGTATATTTGAATGGGACCTCAACGTCAGAATGCAAGGAAAATTGTAGTTCAACCTATAAATATGGCGATTGCATAGCATGTATATGTTTCAGCAGTAAACTCTTTATTTATTTACTGTTCAACTATAGTTTAAGCTAGTATAGTTCAAGTAGTAGTAGTTAAAGTATAGTTTTAGCTAGTTTAAGCGTGTTTCCAAGGCACTGCGGTGGGCATTCGTCACATCTTAGTACAATAACTCACATCAAGTCTGGACTCTGATTTACCAGATTATACACTTGTAATTCAGTTATTCCCTACCACTACTACTGGATTCAGTAGACAGGTTAATTTCTAATATTAAGTAGTATTTATAACTATGTGAATATTTGTGGAATTAAATCATTATTTCAATTAGTCCAGCCCTACTTACTGGTGTCTGCAGGCAGGCGGGTCCCACGAGAGGCGGAGAGAGTTTTGTTGTTGGTGGTGAGAACAGCCTGATCCGTGGCGGACCCTCGACAAACTTGATGTGCTCGCCTCCGCCGCCCCAAGCCAGCTTCTTCACACTCACCTCACAGCTAGAAACCGAACAAGCTCAGTGTCAGCCACTTAGAGCTGGGGTCTCTATCCTCTATGGGAATTGAACATGGAAAAATTTTATAGCTGTGCCAGAACCCAGATTTCTGGTAATATTTGAAAGTAATTTGTCCATAGAAAATGATCAGTGTGTAAATGGAGGCTAGATAAGGAAATAACAAACCCCTACACTCTCCTCAACGCCCCATCCCACTACACTCGCATTCGGAGAAAAATTCTGTGATCAGTTATGTAACCCTGTTTTCTGTGGTTCCCTAGCAACAGCTAATGACATGGACCTTTTTAAACATGAGGGAATTTCAAATCCTTTACACAAGGAAGTGTTAAAATTTGTAGTTCTTTAAAAGTCTTTACAAGCCTTCCTATGTCCTAATTTTGAAATTATTCGAACTGCTCTCTTTTGGAGGATAAATATTCTAAGTAATTTATAAGCAGAACAAGATCCCCAGAAAATAATGCCATAATCAATATATGGTTGGATTAGTCCATAGTAAGCCGTTCTCAGAGTACCTAGCCTACAGTGTTTGCAGAGGTTTCTGATAGGAAAGGTTCAAGAGGAAATCCTTTTACTGATCTATAAAAATTACTATCTATAAAATGCCTAGAAATTTAGTACAATTAACTTTGTCAAGTAAATAGTCATTGATCATAACTGTCAGATTGCTACCAAAGTTTGATCTTCCCAAATTAAAATAAATATAATATAATTAATCTTATGCTTAGCCAAATTCTGAAATGTTACACTTTTCAAAAACTTACAAGTGGCTTCTTCTTTTTGGCGCTCTCTCTGCCGTCGGTAGAAGTATCGCTTGAAAGCTCGTTGGATGACTCTTGCGTAAACGTTGAACTTACGATCTCTTTGTTCCTCCATCAGAAACAACTAAGAACAACGACAACAACAGATCATGCAGCATGCATAAATAAAGTAAACAAACAAGTTTTGAAAAAGAAATATTGTTCTTAAGCTGTGGTTTCCTAGAAAAAGTTACTCTTCGTGTACCGCTCTCTAGGAAACCAATCTCACCTGATTACATTGAAAACAAAACTCACAGTCATATTACGGCCGTAATGTAGCGGTCACCGCTTTCTAAGATACCATAGCTTTAAAGAAAAATATAAGGGTTAGGATCATTTTTCCTTGAACGAAGAGGGAAACATTTTTAGTTACAGAAAATGTTGTTTATGTAGTAACGAGAATTAGTCTTACTGTTGAAATAAAGAGGACTTTTGAGTAATTTATTAGCAACTTTGGCCGCCTAGTCTGATACAAAAACCACAGTAAACCAAAATATACTTTAAAAGAAAGACAAATGTCAAATTATGACCATTTAAAAACTAGTACATATGATTCTTATGACAAATAATGTGAGTGAAAACAAGTCTAACGTGGATAAAAATGAATATCACAAGAACTACAACAATGTTTAATATAAACCAACCGTTTCCGGCGCTTTGATGAAGACTTTGGTTTTGCCGAGTTGGTAGTGTGACTTGTCGAGTCCGGCTGCCTTGACGATGTGCTCCACTCCCTGCCTCTCGTCTCCACTCCAGCTTGGCCACGTCTCTTTCGTCAGAATAGCGTATCTGGACAAGCCAGTTCAACTGATAAAGAAGACTATCAAAAAGAAATAGAAAAAAGAACAGGCTGACCTGGATAAAGTAAAAACACAAAGGAGAACACAGACTGTCAATTTTCAGCCTTACTAGAGCCTTTGTCAAGACAAAAATAGCTTTCTATTCCTTTTTGATAGCATATCCTGGCGTAGTGTCATATTTCCAAATATTCAGTACTCTGATAAAGGACACTGTTAGCTACGGTAACAGAACAATACATAAAAAACCGGTTTGGTGTTTTCATGTTGTGTCGTCCAAAAATGCTGACACTTATTTGAGTTGCTCAAAGACTTAAATAAACTATTTTTTAAGTGTTGTTTCATTCCTGAAATTGCTTCTGAGTGCCGTTTCATCCTTACTTGTAAGATGGCTTTTTCCCAGTTTTATGCAAAAATTTAGGGCTTATTCATGGTTTTTTCACATTAGCTAAAAGGTCAAAGGTCCCCAGAGTGTTGGCAAAGCTCTTCATGTCTTGGGGGTTATGGTCCCCAAAGTGTTTGGCCTTGCTTGTCGCTTCCTCTCATGATTGTTTGGTCAGCCAAGCCCAGTCCTATTCCTCTCCTGAATCCAGACTTCCTTTCATTCCGGTGGTAGCGCAAAATGCCCAACAGTCATGGCAGACGTACATAAGGGTAACCAGTTCCTAACCACTTTATCCCTTCAATCTAACTTCTAACATCTACTGGCTGCTTGGTGTTACCTGTGTAGGAACTTGGCGAAGGGTCTGGGTAGGCGAAGCCGGCACGTCGCACCCGGATGTTCTCTCTGAGCCCGAGGTATTCCACCTGATGATGAACCCGGTCCCACTCAAAGTCCCGCGGCTTCTTGTTCTCATTCGGTTTGATACACCTGAAATAAACAAACTCGTTAAGAGGCCTTTGGATAGAGCCCAAGCGGCCTCGAACCGGGATAGGGAATTTAAAATGGGAAAATTTGTAAACGTGGGACGTTTTAAATACATTAACGCTCTAAAATGAGAAAAGTGTTTCAATAGAACTATAGAGCCATTAATGCTACGGCATATAAAAGCAAAAACGTAAAACTTTCTTGCAATACAAAATATTGATTAGAAGATTGTTGAATTAATAATTTATAGATTGTGCAAAGCTGAAACCGAAGGCTGAAGCAAGGTTGTGAGCCCAGCAAACTGTCCGTAACCCTTATGGTAATATGGGAAATTCGCTTCATTCATGTCAGCGGCGCTTTAGCGCTTAGCTGCGGTCTGGATATATATTTCAATCTGTACATGAGTATTAGCCAGTGATCCGAAGACTATTCTAAACTCATTCATTGTGTAAGCGTCTGTTACTGTTTTACTGTCTGTCCTATGCCAACTAGAAGAAGATATACAGTAGTGTGCAGAACCTGATGTAGTGTGGACAGCAGGCCATCAGTTTGTCCACCAGTTGATTGGCTTGGAGTCGGATTTTACTCCCAGCTGTAGTCGGCCTCGATTTTGTTTTGCCCGCTGCCAAGTTTTCATCAGGGAACAAGCTTCTCATGAATGCACTGAAAATAAACAAACATAAATAAAAACACTGTTTACGTAACCAAACTATAACGGTCATATTTATTCTTACAGTTTTGATATCAAATGGTGTCCTCTTAAATGACTTGTTATTCAGCAAAAATATTTCTTTTTCAGTCGCACTATATTATCGAGCATTTACTAACTACATCAAAATATATGTGTAGTAAGATTGTATGTCAACGGTGGGTTTGATTATAACCAAAGATAATTTTATGTAAGGTAGATGCCACATGGCTGGGCAGGAAAATCAACATAGTTGCGGCAGCCCAAGCATGGATACCGCTGCGAGTGCTGCCATCTCTTGCTGTCTTTTCCCCCCTCGCCTCGACACGCTCAAGTTTTTCCAATGTTGATAACTTAAATGTGACCAAATCATGCAATTTTCAAGACACATACGTCAGTGGCTCTACTTGAGACTCTTAAAAGAATTCTCTAACAGTGCTGTCTGTGCTTGGGTTGCTGCAACTATGTTGATTTTTCTGCCTCAGGCATTCGACAGCTATGCGCAATTTACTTGCCACAACATTATCTTTGGTAACATTAACAAAATGATGAAAACATTGATGAAATGACAAACGTTAAAAGGGCTCACTTGTTGGTGGACTGCATGAGTTGGATGAGGTCCAGGAAGAGTACGTCTCGGTTGCGGTCGCAGAACCCCTCCACAGTGTAGGAGACATTGCCGGCGTAGTGGCGCACTATGAACCCATCCCTGGCTGTCGAGAAGTGCTTGTGCTCCTTCACTGCGTTGTTCAGTTTCTGCAAAGTCATATTCACACTTCACTATTCCTCAAAATAATTTTATTTATTTAATGTGTGTATTTAGGAACAACCTGGTTGTTGTTCTTCCCGCAGTATATATCTGTTCAAATAGTTTGTGAGTGGAGCTTTCTAAAGATACCTTCAAGAAATTGATTGTTAAGCTAATTTAGATCCCTCAAATTTATTACTCACTTACTTGAATATTTGAATGCTTCGTCTTTGACCGAAACTCCGGATAGACTGCGTCATACTATTTGAACACTGGGATGGCAGTTGTTTAGTAGTGGGCATAGATGCCACATAGTTCAGGCAGGAAAATCAACACAGTTCCGGCAGCCCAAGCACAGGCAGTGCTGCCATCTCTTGCCGTCTATCCCCCTCTCGGTTCCACATGCTCGATTTTGTCCGATGTCGATAACTTAAATGTGACCAAATCATGCAATTTTCGAACGAGAACGAACAAACTTGCGCGTGTGTCAGTGTGCCTGAGACTCTTAAAAGAATTTCCTTGTAGCGCTATCTGTGTTTGGGCTGCTGCAACTATGTTGATTTGTCTGCCTCAGCCATTCAGCTTCTATGCTCAATCTACTTAACATGACATTATCTATGATGTTACCTTCTGGAAGTCGAAGTCGATGCCACGGTTGACTGCGTGTTGGGTCGCACACACATCGTCCAGGATGCAGAACACCCCTGGCGGGTTCCTGTCCTCTATCAGCTCCACCACTACCTGGTTGTTGAAGAACTCTATCGGTGTCCACTTGATATTCTCGGCCACGTACTCCTCCTGGAACATGAGGGACAGTTCACAAATCTACTTCAGGTTTTAGGTGCCTTGAGGAAGATGTCAAACAAATAAGCTTCAGTAAAAAAGGAAAACAACCATTTCTTTTGTGGTTATTCTTTCAGTATCTCTGTAATGGTACTCCATTATTGGAAGTAACTTTTCCACAAACATTGTCTTCCTTTCATTCTTAAAAATAAAAATCCCAACAGTATACTTAAGATGAGGATAAGACCCGACTTCTTATAAGAGAAAGGTTTGACATTGGGAGGTTTTAATAATCAGAACAATTTCACTGCCACAGTTGCAATTTCTCTTTGATGATGACAAAGTCAAACTTATACTATGCTTAACTCTTAGGCTTCCAAAGTGGTGTCTAACTATAATCTAGTTCTTCCGGTTCACACCTCATCAAAACATCATTATAATTTGCTTCAAATATTTCAACCTTGCTGTGGATTACCATCTTCAGTCACTGATTGGCTGAAACTGAGATACTTGCTGTCTGATATCCTATTGGTCACAGGGCTGCCAACCATCCATTGGAGCAAATGTCTATGTTCTCATTGGCTGTGACACTATCAAAAATACTTCTTCAGGACTGGTTGTTAGCGTCTTTTGAACATTTAATGTTGTCTTCTTTGTTGAAATTATTATCATTTTTAATTATTTCAATGGTTTCTCGAATATTATGCTACGCTATTCCATTTACAAAAAACCCAGAAACTCCTATGATGACATCTTATACCTCTATTTTGAACTTAGAGTGTTGATTTTTGGAATCAATCATTTTGAATTTTCGAGCAAGAGAGGCGGATGATTAAATACAAAAACCTGTCAGTGTCAACCAACCACTGGCAAATTGCATTTTCTAGGTCATTTATAATGCAGATATTGCACAGAAGGGAATGCAGTCAATCATGTCCTTGTTCACAGTTGATTGACTCTGGGTTGATCATGAATGGCGAGTGTTCAGCATGTAATAATATCTTTCACTCCCGCATACAATCCATCACTCAGATCTGTCACGCTTACTTTTTGACATAGCTTGGCAAGATCTGTAAACCTATTGTTCTGTTTCCTTAGGGAGTCCAACCTACACTATACTATCTTAAAGGACCTAGCAGGGGGCTCTCCAGTTGCTCCTTAAAATCAAAACGCATTGATATCAGATTATTAATACTGTATTTAACAGGACACCGACATTTTAGATATCATCTATAGAAAATAGGGTTCTATGAGACATTCTTATAGACTGTCCCTCTCTGGAGATCAGGAGACGGTGTCTACTTGAGGGGTTATTGGGATGAAGTTCACTTGTCTGAGCTTGGGGGAGTCATCCTGAGGCTTTGTGGTCCCACGGGCGTGGGTCTTCCAGGCTAAGATAACCGGGATGGTATAATAAACCTTTGGTTGACGTACTACCGGTACATTACCAGCCATTGTGTGGATTCTATAACTTAGCCTGATAAAGTTCAGCATTTCAAATATTAAAAAAATGTAAACCACCCGAGGAAATCTGGGGAATAATTTTTGCCGCATAGAGGTGCTGCTTTCTATCGGGCTAGATTCTTAACGCTAGGGCATTAGGTTTCGCCTTAATCTAATCTACACTATAAATATTTAGCTTTTGACAAGGCAGTCTGCATCGAGGTAATTTGAAAGTTTTTCTGCAGAACGTTGTTTTCAGTTAAAACAAGCTTGACTTTTCCTAACCTGGCACCATTTTATCAACTATTGTGAAAGTTCAAAACTTGGTAGTGTTTTCTTTGCCAAATGGCTAATACACTTTGTTATTTATTAATTTTTTGAGGTGTGTTTCCACTTAAAAAGGATTCATCTCCTTCCAGGAAAGAGATAAAGGTAAAGTAAGTTTTGTCTTGTCTAGTGAGATTTGAACTGAAGTCCTCTCTACCACTCAACCTCGACCTTTTTAGCGTCACCATATTAGTCACATTACAAATTGTAAAAGCTGACTACTTGGGGATCAGACCTCGCCACCAGGTAAGCTCTCTGGAGTCGTCTTGAATACAATCCGCCAGGATCCGCTCTTTTGTCAATACTCATTTGTCAATGCGCCAAAGGACTGTATGATTATTGTCAAGAGGTAACTGTGTGATTTGTTGTCCTCCACATTGATAACAAAGTGACTAAGTGTTGTATAAGGAGACACAGTTGACTGGTTAAGCTGATGACAGTGCAGACACTCTATATCAAGGTCTGATCTAAGAGTGTCTGTATAAATGTGTGTCCAGCTGCATCCAGTGGCTGCATTCAGTGCTTCCGTCATGGCTGTGCTACAGGTAAGCGTTCTGCATTTTTTATACAGGGTGTTTCAAAAGTCATAGTGAAAACTAAACAGCTGAGTTTTTTTTCCTGACAAAGACATTTTATTTATTCAACAATAGAAAGCCTATGCGTATACGATTTTATGTTTTTGTTAGCGTAGCAAACAGCCTCGTATCCCCTATGTTAATAAAGAAATTTTTCACCTGAAGACGGGATCAGATTGTAGATCCTGAAACGTCGTGATCATTATTCTTACTAAAGATGGACAATTTCCGCAATAATAGTTTAAACTCTGAAGAAAATTCGTTTCACTCATGTCAGTGGCGCTGCGTGTCGGCCTGGTCTTACAGTATTACACAATATGTGCAGTAATTGTTTTAAAATTATCAATTTTCATTCCCTTCTTTTACGAGTTTGCATGTAGTGTACATGAATGTAGCGCTAACGGTATTTGTTAATATGCAGGCACTATAATTTAGTTCTTCCGGTTCACACCGCGGTAAAACATCATAATAATTAGGGTGAAATATTTCGGTCTCGCTGTGTAGTAACATCTTCAGTCACTGATTGGCTGAAACTGATTGACACTGATTTCGCTGTAGCTTTGTTGGTGGTGGAATTAAATAAATATATATAATGTTTAAATTTAATTCCATCTTGATTTGATGTTTACAGCTTAGAATATGGCTTTTATTCATCGTGATCCTTTACCGCGTGTTCTGCGTTCTTCCAGCCGTGTCCCACCTTACACGTTTTATTTAGGTACCACAAAACAAATTAATTAGTGTCGATGTTAAAAAAAACAATAAAAATGGTATAAAATAAAATTACAAGTTACTACAGTACAATTTATCCCAAATCTTTATTTACAATTTACAGAAGTACAATTTATTCCAAATTCTTTTTAAATATGTAAAATCAATGAAATGCTACATTTAAGATGAGAATTTATTATTGGCACCAGACTGATATATTGGCCAGACTGGATTTGTGAATGATGAGTGGTCTATAAATTTCTGAAAAATATATAACTCGTTAGTAACACGATAACTTCTAAGTTATTTCTTAAAACCATTAAGAACTTTGAATACTGCATTTCCTTCGGAAGATTTTGAAGTAAGGTAATTATAGTGTGTGACGGCAATGGTTTGAAATATTCTATTCTGTAATCATCGATTTTATAACTAGGTAGTGACATCCATGCGTAATCTACCTACCACAACATAATCTTTGACACAGTGAAAGACAGTGAAGAGTGAAGAGTGAAGACTGGACACTGCCAGGGCTAGGAACATTGACTAACACGGTCAAGGAGTGAGTGACCCGTGACTGTGAGAACTCAAGTAGTTTTTGTCAATCAGCTACACGTTCATTCCATAGACCATTGGATCAATGATCGTTTTGTTTGGATAGGAAAAGACCTTCGATGGACATACAAGACAATTTTGAGCTTATTTCTGAATGTGGTTTCGAAATCGTACGAACGTTGTGATTTTTGGTTATACGAAAATCTCCCGCAGCAAAGAAACGACACACGTTGCAATGGTTCTGGTCAACTTAAATTCCTTTAGCTGGCAACCAGTCCTGAAGAAGTGTTTCCGATAGTGTCACAGCCAATGAGAACATCGTCAGTTGGCATCCCTGCTCCAATGGACGGTAGGCAACATTGTGTCCAATAGGATAGCAGACAGCAAGTAGCTCAGTTTCAGCCAATCAGTGAGACCAAAATATTTGAATCAAATCATAATAATGTTTTGACGCGGAGTGAACAGAAGAACTAGATAATAGAGTCTTGCTTACCCATCGGGGCGCTTTAAACACCCAAAGTCATTTTTATTTCCTCCTCCAAACCATCTTCTCTAGTACAACATATCCGATGCAGTGGGTGTAGCGCGTGATCGGTCTAGCGACAGGGAAGGGATACAGGAAAGTGAACGTGAAACCTTGAAGTCGGAGTCGTAATCCGGATTCAATCAGCCTCCTGTCATTAGGACACATGAAGGTTCACTGCAACATTCGTGGATTTTGCTGAGTTAACCTAGTTCCAGATAATCTACAAATCACGTGATACGGCCACGAAAATATCATTTAGTTTGTTCAAGGAGGATCATCAATTATTGGTTATCTAGGTTTTGTTATGATCCATCTTGAGGAAAGAAGGATTGAAGACCACGAAGCCTCAAGAGACTCCCCCAAGCTACACAAATGAACTTTATCCCAATTACGTCCCTCAAGTTGACACCTTCTTCTGATCTCCAGGGAGGGACAGTCTAACAGGATGTGCCTAGCAGTTTCTACTGCCTGCTCACAGAGTCTACACATAGTATTTACTTTTGTGCAACCCCATTTTCTGTAGATGATACCTGAAGTGCCCATGTTAAATGTGATATCAAAAATCTGATATCAGTGAGTTTTAAATTTAAGGATCAACTGGAGAGCGCCCTGCTAGGTTCTTTAGGAGTAGGTTTTCGGTTGAGCTTCCTGCAAGGGTAATCCATCTTTGACAATGTGCCTCATAGATATTATCCTCTAAGGACTTGTAAACCAAAAGCGGACTTATACCAACTGCCGGTTCTAGTCCACTAAAGGCGGACAGAACTCCCCTCCTTGCAAAAAGGTCTGCCTTCTCGTTGCTCAAGAAATACTGATGTCATGAGATCCATTCTAGGTGAACATAGTTTAATCTAGAAAGGGCACAGAGGGACCAAACACACTATAAGCAGCTTAGAGGTGAGATGATACCCGATGATCATCTGATGATACCCGCATCAACTCCCACCATCGTTTAGACATATCAGACCATCACCTGCGTGGTTCGGAAGTCACGTTAAGTCGTTGGTCCTTGTATTTCCATTGGTCATTGGGCTATTTATTAATGACCCATTCTAAGGAAGAGTCGGCCTTAGTTTGTAACAAGACTACACCTCATAACTCATTACTACCACTCATCACACTCATCCTTCACCACATATTTGCCTTAAAATATCCAAAATCACTATTTTGGATGCCGACCACTCTTTGTGATTTATTTTAAGGCAAATAAGTGGTGAAGGACGAGTGTGAAGAGTGGTAGTAATGAGTTATGAGGTGTAGTCTTGTTACAAACTAAGGCCGACTCTTCCTTAGAATGGGTCATTAATAGCCCAATGACCAATGGGAATACAAGGACGTCGGCTTAACGTGACTTCCGAACCACGCAGGTGATGGTCTGATATGTCTAAACGATGGTGGGAGTTGATGCGGGTATCATCAGATGATCACTGAGACTATCTGAGCCGCTTTAGACCTATATTATCCTCAAAACCTGACCTCCATGAAGCTGGATTTCAGGACCACGCCACGAGTCCCAGTTAAAACCCTCATGAGAGTGGTCGGCATCTCAAATAGTGATTTAGTGATGACACTCGTCCAGAGCTCTAAGGCCTGCCTGGCTATCGGAAAAGATGACTATGCGTCTACTCCAAGTTCTTGTAGAGTACATACAGGAATTGCAGCGTTCACGATACTGCTCGGGGGTTGATCACAGTGGGTTCAGAATCCAGAGCAGACCAGAGGTCGTGCTCAGTTCTCAGCCTTATGTAACTCAGGCCACGATATTGTGGACGGATATTTATTGCGGCCAATATCGATTTCAGTTTCACAACACCACTTTTGCCCGTCTCCTGCGTTTCAGCACTTTAAGAGCTCTTTATCGGAGGGCATTGATTTAAAGAGTTTTTTCTCTTCCGTGACTTAACACCCGAGTCCAGCTTCAAAATTCAAATTTTTTATTGAAATCTGACAAAATACATTGCGTTACAATCGTCAAGATTTACCAATATTCACAGCTTAAGTGCTAAAATGCATTTTTTAATCATAAAACTAAAAGTTGATAGTAAAACAAATAAATAAATTACACTTGATTTTATTGTTTACTACTGATCTAACAAAAACTCATCAACTGAGAAACAGGCCTTTTCTATGAGGTATTTTTAACTAGGATTTTAAATTTGCTAAGATTATTTTTTTAATTTAAGGTTTTGAGTAGTTTATTGAATGCATTAAAATATTTAATTTTCCCGGCTGTTGGACCTTGAGTTACTAAAAGGTACCTTTTTGGCCCCGGTAGATCCTACTGTATGTTTTTCTCTCAGATGTACATTTCGGGACTGGGGTGTCCCATCATCAGTGTATCTTCTCTCTTCTGTCTCCTAACAGTGTATATATTTTTGATATAATAAACAATAGTGTGAAGTCCCGAAATGTACATCTATAGAAAAACATACAGTAGAATCTACAGGCGTCAAAGGTAATTTATTGAATGGTTTTGGGCCAATATTTTGAATTAGCACAGCAGTTAGTTGTAACCTATGGGGGTTTGTCTATGCTGCTCACGGGCTCTTGTATTATATGTATTAACATCTGAGCCTACTACAATAGACTCAAATTTAAAATTGTTGTATAAGAGTATTTCATAGGTATATATAATGAGGAAAGAGTAAAAGTGTGAATGATTGAAAATACGTCTTACACGGCATTCGTCTATGCACTCCTGCCATAATTCGTACGGCTCTTTTTTGCAGCCGAAATATTCTTATGAATTCAATGCGAGAGCCTGAGCCAGAGCACTACACCGTACCCTCAACCTTGACTCAATAAGGGAGGTGTAGATAAGCCGTAGAAGATAATTTATTTTTACAGTACTATAATGGTTTCTTTTGCAGATCCTAGTTTTGCTAACATATCTACTAGACCTCTCCTTGGCTCAACTACAGAACGGGTTCATCAACCCCCTCTTCTTGCCCAGAGGGTTGCAGAATCCTTACAGAGGAGACCCCTACTACAGCGGACCCATCCGGGGAGACAGATATTACACGAGGGGCGGAGTCTACGACGACTACAGGGACGACAGGCGTAGACCTTGGATGGATTACAGGTAAAAGATAAATACGAGGACAACGAAATCTTGAGTTTTGGAATTGCCTTTAAAAGTTGGAATACTAACGCACCATAAGCTCTGACCTAAACAAATTTTGAAGTTAGTAAAATACAGAAAATATGCCTGGATAGTAGATCGGGGTGGAAAAAACAATAATCTAGTTCTACCAGTTCACACCACGTCAAAACATCATTATAATTTGCTTGAAATATTTCGGTCTCGCTGAGTAGGCTACCACCTTCCGTCAATGATTGGGCTGAAACTGATCAGTGACTGAAGATGGTACTCTACAGCGAGACCAAAATGTTTCAAGCAAATTATAATGGTGTTTTGACGCGGTGTGAACCGGAAGAACTATGTTATAGAATTTATTTATATGTTTCAGATACAATGACTACCGACGTAACCCAAACTTGTACGGAGAGTTCCGAAGATACCCGAGTGGACTTGTAGACCGGAGATACCGAGACTACCAGGATGACTTCCGCTATCAACAAAGCGTCCCCTTGGCGACCACGGCGAGCCCTCTGGAGCCTTCGGAGGAGTTCAGACATCTTGAAACCCGTCGCGGCCAGGTTTTGGACAACGGTCTGGAACTGGATAGGAGGCAATACGGGACTAGAGGACAGATGTTCGATAGAAGTCAAGGGTTGGACAGAACAGCTTTTATGGAACGGGATCAGATTTTAAACTCTGAAAGACCTTATTTGGCTGGAAGACAAAGTTTTGACGGCGATCAAGGTTTCAGCAGGGAGGGACTTTTGGACAGAGGTCAAATTCTGACGACATCTTCGCCTGATCTCAACGTAAGCGTACAACCGAATGGTTCATCTTGAAGAACATTATGGCGATCGTTTGTTTTCACTTTTGAGTAGGCCTAATAAAAGATTGATTTTGAAACTTCCAGTAGTGTTTTTTTTTATTTTACCCCATGAAGAAACATTTCTTTAAATACAATACGTAGTTCTAGCTACACAGTTTGACGCGTCTTACCTTTACGTCGCCTTGCAAGGTCTGCAATTGGTCCAAAACGTGTCCCTCAAAATTGTCACTCAATCCCAAAAAGTTTCCAAAAATGTATAACCAGCCTGTATACAAATTTATCTGCTGGCACATGGGTGGTCGAGCCAGTCGGCAGCTATCAGTCATTTCTCGCTGCCTGCAGGGCTGCGTGCCGCGCAAGCCTACCATCATCTCTTCTGTTACACTTTCAAGCCACAATCAACTTCCTGCTTCTGTTCTCACCGTCTCAGCGAGCATATTTGCAAGCGGGAATCAGTCGGATGACCATCAATCAAGAAATTTGGGTTTCAATTCTGTCCTAATGGAAACGCGCCGCGGAAATACAGACAGCGGGACAATTGAGGCTCGAGGAGAACAAGTTACACAAAAACGAGACATTTCAAACAAATTCCGGCACTGTGCTGATGTGTGCAGCATATGCAGATGACTTGGTCCTTGTGTGATGGTTAGAAATGGGTTTTGCCGTGTGCAAGTCATATGTTCAAGTCACTGTGATACTCAGCAAAGTTCCCTGTCGTATCTCGATCACTGGGTCAACCCGAATGTGGACCAAGGTAGCCATTATGATTTAAAGGAGTTTTCAAAATTATGTGGGAGTTTTTAAAATCTCGACGTCTCATTTTTGTTAAGATGCTGCGATGGACCAAGTCCCTGGTCAGTCCGAAGCAAGGAACTGTTGAAATCCTTAACTCCCCGAGAGAATGGCAGCGCCCATTTTAAATTTACAATGACACCACTTAATTCCTTAGTTTTACGTTTGTTTAGCTATTTACAAAGATTCCTTCCTGTTCAAGATATTTAAGAAACAAGGGCGCTAGCAGTGCTCGTTCGTCTCTTAGCCAAACTAAAACCATTGTAATAGTTTGCTTTCTTATATTTTGACCATTTTTGGCCGTAGTTTTTTATTCAAATACCGCTGCAAGCCCTAAAAGCCTCACGTCCAAAGTTAACGATTTGTAGTTTCTAGCCGCCCGCAAATTATATAGTCCTTTTAACGTCCGCAGACTACTACATCGTAGGTTAGTATGTCGATGACCATTACAAACCACTTTTTTGGTGAAAAGTCCCCTCCAAAGAGAAACTTCCGGTAGCCCGATTTTGCTGGCTAACTTGACAGAGATATTTACAAAAGGAACATTTGTACCAAATTTCATGAAAATCGGACACAAAATGCGACTTGTAGAGAGTACACACATATTTACATAAATACTTATTTGGATACATGGATATTTGGAAACATTAATTTTTTAATTCAGGTTACTTCATTGTTTACTTCTTTATTAGTATTATTAGTATATTCACTTTCGCGGGGGTGGCCATAGCTCAGTGGTATAGTGCGTGCTTTGCACCAAATCAGCCCGGGTTCGATTCCCGGGCGCAGTGATAACTTTTCACGATGTCCACTCCCCGTGTTTAGGAAATCACGTAAAGCCGTTGGTCCATTCCATTGGTCGTTGGGCTATTAATTAATGTCCCAATCTGGGGAACAGTCGGCCCTAGTTTGTAACAAGAATACAACTCATCATCCATCAAAAACACAGTCACTCCATCTTCACCTTAAAATACCCTCTAGAAGCGGTCGGTGTCTCATCAAGCACATACATATGCATATTTAAAAAATGTTCAAAACGTGTTCTAGGGATCAGGCAGGATCGGTGCACATTTCTTGGTTCTGTGTCTTACCATGAAGACGGCATGAATATCTCATTTTTCCAAAGGAAATTCGAAAGAAATCAGTTAAAAATTGTAGGCGTGACGTTTCTCAAGAAAATGCTTGTGTTTACATTGTTCTTCTTCTGGGATTTGTTGGTACGCTTGTTGCGACGGCTTTGCTTTAACCATAGGCAATGACAGCGTTTCCATCGGCTTCAAATGTCATCAGTGACCGGCCGTGGACAAGGCTGCCAGATCTCGCAGCTCTTGAGCGAAGATGTTTGATACAATTTCGGGCCCCTCATCTGCAGGGGCGGCCGCCCGATTTCATAAAGGGGCCCCCGGCCTCGGAGGTCAGTCGACGGCGAGAGTCATCGTCTGTCCTCCGGTTTGGGGAGCCACGGAACGACCCAATTTCTCAGAGGCCCCCGATCGGAGACGACGAGGGGTTTCGTTCAAATTAGCCTTCCGAACAAACTAGAAAGGGAGGAGACCTTGTGTATGGGGGACTGGCATCCCCCACTGACAAGATCTGAGGCCGATCGAAACGCTGACATTGCCTCTGGTTCTTCTTCTCCTGCGACAGTGCATCAATTACCCAGTCTGTTGTGTGTGTGTAGAGGCCGGTGAGCACGGTTGACACGATTATACTCAGAATGTGGAGCTGCGAGTAACGGTGCGGCATTGTCTGTGTGTTTAACAGATGCAAAACATTCTCACGCGCAGGCGCAGCAAGCACACTCTCCGCTCTGCGCCGCTCCAGATATGCGAGCTTGGTGTCACCCAGTCAGCGCCCATCACCATGGTGACGTGCCTCCCCCAGCCTTGGGACAAATAACTAGCCATATTTCAAAATAAAGCAAATTTCTACAAAAAATATGTTTCACATGCAACAAATTCTTTGACATATTCATAATTACCTATCTGAACATTTCAAGTTAATGAGTTCTTTTGCACTTTCGTGGGTTGAGTGTAAGTAGTGGTGCCACTGCAGTGTTTTACTGGGAGACTCAAAGGTCTCACTCGTTTCTTTTTTCCTGGGGGAGACCCCCCGGATCTCCCTCTTCCTGGGGTACCCCCATAGACCACCCGCTATGTTAGCCCCCTGAGATACCTTATGCCCTTGCCCATCATATACGACAAACTGGTCTGGCCTGCTAGTAAAGGGTGGCTTCAATGTTGCCACAGTCAGGAAAAAGTCATGGAATTTCTGTTGTAAAAAGAATGACTAAAAGTACACAGTTTATTTAAAATTTACTGAGACATTGTATTAGTTGTTGAGATATTTCGGTCCTGTGAGTACCATCTTCAGTCACTGATTGGCTGAAACATTGATTGGCAGTTGCAGCCAATCAGTGACTGAAGATGGTACTCCACAGCGAGGCCGAAATATCTCAACCTAATTATGAAGTTTGAACACGGTGTGAACCGAAAGAACTAGATTATAGTTGTGGCACCTGGCCGCGAAAGCATAAGAGTTAAAATATGTGTCATTAGTTTCTGAGCAATCCACTAGTATTTTTCAGTGAAAGATCCTTTGCGAGGCTAAAGTTAGGCCTACAACCCTGAAATGAATATCTCCTGGTACGCGATTTATACAGCGTGTTACAGTCAGCCAAGTATCAACATCAACACATTCAACCGAGTGTGACCAGAGCACGTTCTACACAAGGAGAGGAGGTAAGCCAACCGTGAACACCATACGAGCGCAATTTAAAACCAGTTTAACATACAGTACCGTTTAAAACTAAGCCGACGAGCTGCTAAAGCACCGCTGGCGTGAGTGAAGCGAATTTCCATTGTTTGTTACTCTAATTTGGTAATTGTAACTCCATTCCTTACGCCCATAGTTTCGCTCCAGCTTTCGGCTTAATATTCACGCGGTCTTTTTACTGCAAGTTTTAATAGGAAATTACATGAAGGGAAAACCATTTCAAATATTATTTGTTTTTACCGCTTAGTACAGGGTGTCCGAAAAGATGGACGAAAAACATACATCTAATTTCATAACTGTTCAAGTTTGTACTGATAAAGTTTATCGCCTTATTTATACTTGTGCTCTGTTATTTGCCTGAAGAAGTCAAGTTGTTGTTTCAGGTCAGCCCACACATTCTGATCCATTTAGTTTTAAATGTTTCCAAATGCTTCTCTAATTTTCGCTTAAGTTCTTCTATAATGGATACCTGGGTTTTGTAAACCTGGCCTTTGAACAAAAACACACACGTAATTTCTGGCGACCTGATGAGTCCACCGCGACCCATCCAACGTTCTGGGAAGTACACCCTTTCTTAGGCTTTCGCGGCCGCTGTCACAGCTATAATCTTATCCAGTTCTCTCGGTTTACACCGCGTCAAAGCAGCATCATAATTAGCCTGAAATATTTCGGCCTCGCTGTGAAGTACCATTGCAGTCATTCATTATCTGAAACTGAGCTACTTGCATTCTGCTATCCCATGGGTCACAGGGCTGCCAACCGTCCAGGGAGGGATGCCAACTGTCGATGTTCTCATTGGCAAAACGTTGAGAAATTACAGAAATTTGAGCTACTATTAATCATGTTCACTATATTGTAGAAGAAAAGCGACCCCAAAGACTTCCATGTCCGTGAATGATGCAATGAAAGGAGCGAATGAAGGAGCGGACACACACATAATTGCGTCACACACGAGGCGAGTATGTCTGCGGCACACGCCACAGTCACGACCTGGCCGTGTTGCGCCACTGCACTACACTACTGCGCACGCGCACACCCCGCTGCTGCTGGACACTTCTAATCTTGTGTAATATTTACATTTTATTCATGAATATCCATAGAAAATAGAGCTATGCACTTCTATCGCACTAGAATAAAAAAGTAACACCACTTTGATTTGTCAACTGGAGGCAGGGAAATCTACCGAACTGGGAGACACAGAACGGTAGTTCATGAAGGTTTGCCTTCCCAAATAAAGTCATTTATTAGGCAAAGTTAAAACACAACAGGAGTTCGTTTCGTCGACAGACTACTAAATTCGTTCGAAAATGTCCATTAACCACCCCAACCAAAAAATCCCACTAGAAGCTTTTTTCCACTTTTTTGAGAATTATATAGATCTAAAGCGGCTCTGATAGTCTCAGTGATCATCTGATGATACCCGCACCAACTCCCACCATCGTTAGACATATCAGACCATCACCTACGTGGTTCGGAAGTCACGTTAAGCCGTTGGTCCTTGTATTTCCATTGGTTATTGGGCTATTAATTATGACCCATTCTAAGGAAGAGTCGGCCTTAGTTTGTAACAAGACTACACCGCAAAACTCATTACTACCATTCATCACATTTATCCTTCATCACATATTTGCCTTAAAATACCCTCATGAGAGTGGTCGGCATCTCAAATAGTTATTTAGTGATTCCTTCTCAACTCGGACTCACCCTCAGGACATTTGACTACCGTTTGAAAGTTTGACTTCAACAGTTCCTCCTGCACTAGAGATTACAAAACAGCCACAACATTCAGCCGCAGAGTGAATCTCAGTTCGGATCTAGAACACTCCACACAAACACTTCTTTCAACACTTGACTGTTCGACAAGACTGCAGTGTTTACTGAGGGTGTCGCCGCGGCATGGGCGGTCGTGGCGTTGCTACATCAACGCACCATACTGCTTCGCTGCGCTCACAGCCTTGCTTTATCTTCGGCCTCAGATTTACGGTTTTACTGGGAGTTATACTACATATCATAAAAGGAAAACAAATTTCAAATTTTAATACAATCGGACTACTCATTCCGTTGTTATAGCGAAAAATCACTTTTTTGGCCGCCATTTTGAAACGACATAATGGATTTTCATAATTTTTGGTATATTGATGTATAATAACAGAATACATCATTTTATTAAATTTCATTAAAAAAGGACGAAATTTAGTGTTTTTAGGTCATTAAAACTGTTTTGGTGAAAGCCCCCCCCAAAGGGCGGTTCCGATGGTCCGATTTGGCTGGTTAACGAACTCGACCGAGATATTTACAAAAGGAACATTTGCATTCACCAAAGGGAAAATTTGGTCAAAATCGGACAAAACATGCGGACATATAAGTATATTTAAATTGTTGAAGAAATGCTCAAAACGTGTTCTGGGGTCACGACCGGTGCTCATTTCAGGTCCGGGCCTGGATCTTACCATGCTGACGGCAAGAATATCTCATTTTTCCAAAGAAAATTCTATAAAAATGTAAGAAGAACACTACCCAAGGTACGGTTACGACACCACTACGAGATCAGAGATGAATCGGTCAGCAGTTACGTGTGAACGTTGACACTAGGATGACTTGCAGGTTCGATTCAACGCTATAACTTCCGCAGAGGACCGACTCTGGTGTGTAATCCATTCATTGACACTCTACTATATAGCTGTACCATGTACCTGTGTGTATCACGTATATACGTGGGAACCTGTATACACACATACTTCCGGGTGACGAGTAAGCGTCCAAACTAGGCAAACCTTAGTTGAGACAGCTTAGGATGTTCATAGTTTTATGGTTTATGTTTAAATCTACTGACAGTGTTCTGTCCTTATTTAGTTTATACTTCGTAATGATCATCCTTTAGAAATTATTTAAATATATCTCAACTTTATGGTTTTAGGTCCAAACACATTTTGAAGTACTCTTACTTATGTATTGATAGCAACGTTAGCTTTTTTTATTATTTCCATAACGTTCTTTTTAGGACTACTATTAAGATGTCGTCTAAGTTAAGAAAGTTCAGGAAAATATCGATGCAACTGATATACGGTGGAAATGAAATAAGACCAAATATAGAACCCTGAGGTACTCCTGTATTTTTCAAGCGATGCGATCAATTATGAACAAGATTTTTTCACTATAAAGAATTTTTAGGGTCACCGTAATGGAGTATTTGTAAGCACCACATGTAAATTTTAAAAACAAATCATTACTTTTGATAACCCATTAGTATTTCTACTTCACTCCTGTGAGAATTTGCACAAAACCTTCTTCACTACATTGATATATTCTGTTACGCCTCTCTGATAAGACTATTTCTTTATAATTCGCACTGAATCGCGTTAGTTCCGTCCATGTTTCACAGTTGCACATTCGTTACCCCGCAATGTCTGATTATGATTCCCAGCTCTGATCACGCAACTGCTAGTATGAATTATGCTCCAGCTGCAGCAAATTGACGAAATGGAAAACTTTCTTTGTCCCACGCTTCCCGGTAGATCAATGTGTAGTTAGCACTGCAGGAAAGTGACATTGTGGTTTGTTTGGTTTTCACGCGCATGACGAATTTCGACACCCGGGCTCCGCCGCCGAGTGTTTTCCTTGGACATTGTGTATTTAAATTACGGAGGTGAAAGCGAATTTCCTCGAGATGGTTTTGTTCGACCGCGAAACGAAACCTAGTTTGTTCGCTGGGTGATGGGAAATGTGGTGAGCATTGTTGAAGTTAGTATTCATACTCGCGCACGAGCTGTTGTCGTTTGGACCTTGCTAGATTGTTTTGGGAAAGTTTTGATTATTTTTTCCAAGTGTGTCAAACATCTTTAAAGATGCCTTCGAGTTAGAAAACAAAATTGTGGCTGCACAATTGATCAAGGGACTTTGGGCGAACCAATGTGCTTTTGCTGGCGAACAAGTCTTTGCGTCACAATCACGGGCAGGAAAATCAACATAGTTCAGCAGCCCGAGCACAGATAGCGCTGCTGTCTCTCGCCGTCTTTCCCTCCCCTTTGGCTCAACATGCTCGGGTTTGTCCGATGTCGTTGACTTAAATGTGACCAAATCGTGCGATTTCTGAGAACGAACGAACTTGCGCGTGCGTCAGTGGCTCTACTTGAGACTCTTAAAATAATTCCTTCACAGCACTATCTGTGCTGAGGCTGCCGAACTATGTTGGTTTCCCCACCTCAGCCTGTGTGACATCTATTGTCAATCTACTTACTATAACATAATCTTTGGTGCTGCATCGCACCTCCCATGCCAGCAACTTGTCATCAGCCGTGACACATCACATCACATCACTGATCGCTTTCCGTCACAGATCGGTTCACACTGAGCGCTTGTCGTGGCCCATTTCACACTGTCACCGCGTCAACGCCACTGGCTGTTTGTTTGTACCTACCAATTGTATTTTTTATACTGTTTCAGTCAGGGGCAGATCTGTGGGAAGATAGAACGTTCGTTTCGGTGGAAAAGCCCAAATCCGTGTGCCTGCGCCGGGAATCGAACCCGTGACCCTCCGCACCGGAATATCGCAACTCTGCCGCTGAGCTGCGGAGTATTTAGTTTTAATTGCGCTGAAATGATAAAGAACACATTTCCCAAACGGAACCTGACTGTAGATTTATTTTAGTAAAGTTATTAAAACGTTCTAGCACTATCAAAGATGTACTAACCAACAGTTGTTACTAAGTGTTGACGAGAACGATGTTTATTGTAAGCCACTTTTACGCTTGTTTATGAAAGGTTACAATTCCATTTTCATCTTAAAGTACCCACTAAGAGTGGTCGACGCATCAAGCCAAAATATCAAGTCCAATTTTAATCATGGATACTTGAACGAATTCCGGAACAATTTGACATACAACCCAAAACACTACGAATACAATATCCTCAACAAATTCGCACATCACAAAGAACCCAACTCTCATTCAAGAACACAAACCCATTCAACAGGTTCTGCATGACAAAGTGTGAAATGAGCGGAGAGGGGCAGGAAAGTGTCGCGTCGGTCCGCGGATCGGGGTCGTCAAGGCTAATGGGTGAGAGGGTCAACTAGCCGTAGTCATCCGCGGACAGGACAATTGTCCGCGGACACCCGAGGCGGACCTAGTGGAGCGTGGCCTCGCCGTGGACAAACGTAGGGAGAGTCGCGCCGTCGCCACGAAACTGTAAGTGTAAGAACACTCCGGTGTCAAAGCAACGCACCATTTCACAGTGTCTTCGAACGATCCCTTGACTCTTATTTCATTTTCTTGGTCTTACCCAAAAGGTATTCAACTACTGGGGTCCTCCCTGGTAAATGATTGGCGATTTTCGGTAACACCATCTGAATTAAGAGACAAAACGTTGACAAGAAAGCTAGAGCTTTTCACGGTGGAGAGTTCACTTTCCAACAACTCGTCTTCTGCCAAGTCTCCTGGAACCTGACTGGAATATTCCAGCAGCGAACTATACACCACCACACCACTCCCGGCCAGAAGGTGCAACTACAGTTGAGCCTCGATTATCCGGGATAGGTTCAACTCGGGGGTGGATTAACCGTGGTCAGTCCAAGGGATGAATACTCAACCTCTACTGATGGTCGAGTACCCAAATCAATGAAGTTAACTCCAGAGGTATTTTTTGTATTGTGTGGTTCGTTACACAATTGATTGAGTGTTGAACCCTAGTAATTGAACAAAGGTCGAAAGGGGCCCCAGTTGGGAATCTAACTGGTATTTGTACCTGTGCAGATAACCTGATACTGGGGCACAGCAAAGAGAGATCATGTCTAAAGCTGAGGTCTTTGTCTCTCAGTACGACATTTCCTTTCTATGGGTCAAGAGAGGGACTAACTGGAGGTGCGCTAAAGAAGGTTCACTCTTGAGA
This sequence comes from Matsumurasca onukii, assembly GCA_018831715.1. Classification (NCBI taxonomy): domain Eukaryota; kingdom Metazoa; phylum Arthropoda; class Insecta; order Hemiptera; family Cicadellidae; genus Matsumurasca; species Matsumurasca onukii. Next base: position 91,930,974 of record CM032058.1, read on the forward strand.
TTAAATTGGCAGGAGAAAGAGTGAACATTATTGGTTACCTCCGGTTTGGATCTAGAAGACCTCTGTGAAGCAGATTTGAGACGACTAATTAAAGTAGCTTAGGTTAAAAAGCCAACCCCTATCTTAGTGTGTTTGAAGCTGCGGGAATGTCTTCAGCCGTACGTTGAGTGAAAAGCTGTTTTGATTAGCGTTTTCATCAATACCTCTGTCGGTAAAAAGCGTTAGAGAACTCAGTATTGCAGAGTTGTTTGCACCGAAGAGTTTACTCATCTACAACACCGCACACTTATCAGCCGGAGTGAGTGGTCTAATGACCCAATATCTGAACTTTCGCCGAGCCCGAGGCCGGTGGCGGTGTCTCGCCGGGTTCATTGTTGTTGACCGGTGGTGCCGAGACAAAGGATCGGTTAGTGGTTAGTGATCAGTGATCGCTGGCGAGTGGCGTGCACGATATCACTTTCTAGAGCGCGTGCGCGGCACACTCCCGCCACGAGCCACACTGCTATTGTCTACACTGCTGCCACCATAAATAAACAAACAAGTATTTCGTTACATATTACGTGTAAAACGCATGGCAATCGTTATTTGTAATGATTATTTGAATTTCGTCCATGCAATTGAAGAGCCAGTCAATGATATCAACCTAAACCTTAGACAAAGTATCTCCTTCCCGATCCATTCACTACGTCGTAAAATCCTTTTCAATAACTTATCACCATCCTCTTGAATCTATGACATCATAGAAACACAAAAATTCCCTTCAATGTCGCAGAGGATCTCTGAAGAACAGTCCGATCAAAAGCGAAAGTCCATTAAACTTATTTAGTTCGATCGATTGTTAAACTTATTTACCATTAAACTTGATTTAGTGTAACTCTTAGACTTTCGCGCCGGTGTCACATCTATGATCTAATCTAGTTCTTCCGATTCAAACAGCGTGAAACCATCATAATAATTAGATTGAGATATTTCGGTCTCGTTGTGGAGTACCATCTTCAGTCACTGGTTGGTTGAAACTGAGCTACTTGCTGTCTGCTACCCTATTGGTGGCAGGGCTGCCAACCGTCCAATGGGATGCATTGGCAGGTACACCATCGAAAAGACTTTTAAAAAGAATTCCAGATTATTACCAGAAAGTCATCCAAGAACTGAAATAATTAAAAATGATAAGAACTTCAACATTTTTGCCTTCAACATGTTGCCTGCGTCCGTGGCTCAGTGGGTAGTCACGGCTTGCAAAGCGCAAGGTCGTGGGTTCGATTCCCGGCGCAGGCACACGAGTTTGGACCGCTTTCCCTAAAAGCGTTTTGTGATGCCCACAAACCCTAAGTTAAGTCTCTAATAAAAATGCCGTTGGCGTAGACAATACAAAAAAAACTAAGAAGACAACATTAAACCTTTTAGAAGCTGGACACCAGTGCTGAAGAAGTCTTTGCGATAGTACACAGCCAATGAGAACATCGACAGTTGGCTCCAATGGAGGTTGGCAGCCCTGTGACCAATAGGATAGCAGACAGCAAGTATCTCAAATTCAGCCAATCAGTGACTGAAGATGGTACTCCACAGCGAGACCGAAATATCTCAAGCTAACTACTATGATGTTTTTACGCGGTGTGAACCGAAAGATCTAGACTATAGAGCGTAATCCATAGTGAATCTACATGAATGGTGCCATCACCCAAACGATGGCGGCTATCAGCATCAAGCGACAGGAAACGGGTCAAGGCCGTCCTTAAAACAAAACCAGCTGATCGCCTTTTCACCCACGACAACAAACAACAGAAACAGCTGATACAATTCCTCAGAGTCAGCTGACCACGACTCTACTGACAATGGCGGGTGTGTTTGTCTAATCACCACCGCCCGCCAGATACAAGTATGCTGCAATACACCAGCAGGCATTCACCGCCGAGACAATGGACGGGATTGTGTTCATTTGCCAGTTCTGTAACGGGTAGTGGTGTTTCTTTGTGTCAATGTCGAGCATTCAACTGGCCAAAGTTAAAGTCAATTCAATTTAAATAATTATAGGAGCAAACAACACACGACGTTTTGGAATTAGGGGTGAACACTCCATGTTCATGTGAATTGTCAAGAGCTATTCACTTCGATCACCATATATGTATAACGAAACGCGGAAACGGTTTGCAGGGCTGAGGGTAACTTCGATCGATTTGAAGTGTGTTTTAAAGATGATCACTAAATCACAATTTGAGATGCCGACCACTCATGAGGGTATTTTTGTGGTGAAGGTTGAGGTGATGAGTGGTAGTAATGAGTTATGAGGTGTAGTCTTGTTACAAACTAAGACCGACTCTTCTTTAGAACGGGTCATTAATTAATAGCGCAATGACCAATGGAAATACAAGGACCAACGGCTTAACGTGACTTCCGAACCACGCAGGTGATGGTCTGATATGTCTAAACGATGGTGGGAGTTGATGCGGTATCATCAGATGATCACTGAGACTATCTGAGCAGCTTTAGACCTATATCATCTTAAAACCTCACCTCCATGAAGCTGGATTACAGGACCACGCCACGAGTCCCAGTCGATTTGAAGTGTGTTTTAAAGATGATAACGTGATAACTCGTATTTAAGTAGACAACACGGTTAAAACAATGCTCAGGCTAAAGTGAAATATTGTTGTACTAAAATTTTAAATGTCGCAGCCGATGTTTTTCGTCCGTCTACCGGTGCAGGTAAAATTAATTTCTCAAACAATATTAATACATAAATTTGTATACAGTGTTTAAACGCCTTATTCAGTCCTGTACAGTCCTACGGTACAGCCTTGACTCCCACTCGACTGATGAGCGCAGATTGTTGTCTAACCATGATGAGCAAACTATGGATATGAACCCTGCCTTGTTTCAAACCCACGACAAACTAACATCTCTATGCTAATGTTCAAGCTCAGAATTATTCAGTCCGTATTAAACAGATCATGCCCGTGTCCTTACCTCAGCTAAGAAACACACTTTACTTTTAGGATTTCACAACCAGCCGGTGTCACAACTATAATCTAGTTCTTCCAGTTCACACATCAAAACATCATTATAATTTACTTGAGATATTTCGGTCTCGCTGTGTAGTACCATCTTAGTCACTGATTGGCTGAATCTAAGATACTTGCTGTCTGCTATCGTATTGGTGAAAGGGGTTCCAACCGTCTATTGGAGCAGGGACGCCAACTGTCGATGTTCTCATTGGCTGTGACACTATCGAAAAGAATTCTTTAGACTGGTTGCCAGCATCTTGAAAGTTTAATGCTGTCTTTTGAAGTTATTTTAATTTTTAACTATTTCAATAATTTCTCGGATGACTCTCGGGTAATAATAGATATTTTTGTGTCGAACTCTACCACATGTTTCGTATTGTATATGAGTCTGCTATGGCCGACCTTTCAACATCTTCGTGTTTTGAGTGTCTCATGGTTTCCCGAACGACTAGGTTTGACTGGGACTCGTGGCGTGGTCCCAAAATCCAGCTTCATGGAGGTCAGGTTTTGAGGATGATATAGGTCTAAAACGGCTCAGATAGTCTCAGTGATCATCTGATGATACTGCATCAACTACCACCATCGTTTAGACATATCAGACCATCACCTGCGTGGTTCGGAAGTCACGTTAAGCCGTTGGTCCTTGTATTTCCATTGGTAATTGGGCTATTAATTAATGACCCATTCTAAGGAAGAGTCGGCCTTAGTTTGTAACAAGACTACACCTCATAACTCATTACTACCACTCATCACACTCATCCTTCACCACATATTTGCCAAAAATACCCTCATGAGAGTAATCGGCATCTTAAATAGTGATATAGTGATGTGTCTGCTATGGCCGACCTTTCAACATCTTCGTGTTCCTCGTGTGTTCCTGAACGACTCCCAATACGCCCTAAAAATACACCCTGACCTTCATTTAATAGATTAATAACTAACGCCACACAGTAACGCCATTTTTCTCAGCGGGGAAGGAATGTATTCTCAGCATCGTTACCTTTACCCGCACCCACGAGGTGAGAAACACAAAAACAACCGCGTCCGCACAGACAGACCACAGATAAGATTAGAAAGCGACAGTTTAGAACTGCTGTACACTATATAAAGAGTGTTTGATGGCGAAAGCCAAGCGTGGCCGACAGAATCAAAATCTCATTACAAGTTAGGAAGCGGCAATGTTTCCTATGGAAGTTCACGACTCCATGTTGCATTCGAGTGCGTTGTTGCATTGCTTCCGTTGTGCGTTGAACAAACACGCAACTCTGACTGAGGAAAGGTGAGATAATTCGTGAACTTTGGGAAACGTTGAAATGTCACAAAGTGCATCCCTGTTTGTTAGACCTACAGGCGTCTCCTAGTTAAAAAAGGTAAAGTAAAGTTTGTCTTGTTTAACGAGGCGAAGTTAGGACTACAAAGTCCTCTCTACCACTCAACCTCGACCTTTACCTAGCGTCACCGTTTAGTCACATTACAAATTGTAAGTGGTGACTGCGGGGATCGAACCCGCGCAACCGGAGTGATGAGCTCCGGAGTCGCGTGCGATACCAATCCGCCACGGATCCGCTAACAATTTACGGATTTAGAAGTTTACAAGTTCTAAATAAATCTGTATCGAGTATCAGGAGTTTTGGAGGTGGCGTTTTGTCCAGTGACTTTCGGGAGCCAAAGACGGACAAAATTAGTTTTCCAATAAATCGCATTTCGCCATTCGTAAAAAAACAAAAGCTGCACAAGCGTAGCTTTTAAAAAGTTTGAAAAAGTATTAAGTCAATACAGCATTATCCCAAATCAGAACAAGGGGCGACAGTAAACCAAAGATTATGTTATGGTAGGTAGATAGCGCATAGATGCCGAATGGCTGAGGCAGGAAAATCAACTTTGTTGCGGCAGCCCAAGCACAGATACGGAAATTCTTTTAAGAGTGCACAGTAGTGGCTGTGACCTTGAATTTCGTCCCATAAGATCAATGTAAAAACATGCATTTTCTTGAAACACTTCACGCCTACAGTTTTCATCCAATTTGTATAAAATAAACTTTGTTTTAAAGTGTACTAATTTTTTAGTGACTCCACTCAGCCGAATTTATATTTTCTCATTTGTCAAACCGTGACATAAATAAAAAATTGAAGCAACGTTGTATTTAAATTTCTTGGTTTTACTATTAAACTAATAACATTTTCAAACAATTGGTCAGCGGAGACATTGCAGTACATTGTTATCTTTCAACTAAAACGTGTTTCAAAAAGATCTGATGAAAATTGTGGGCGTGAAGTGTCTCAAGAAAATGCTTGTTTCTACATTGTTCTTATGGGACAAAAAACAAAATGGCCGCCAGGCAGGTACTGTGCACTCTTAAGAGTCCCACGTATAGTCAACTTAGGGGCTTTCCAAATTTCGTACCTATTCTAGAGAAATATTAAAAATATACTACTTTGGGTATCTACGCACGAAGAGATTAATACTAAAAATTAGTCCAATGCCTTGCGTACTTGGATTTGCAACTAACTTTACACCCATCTCAACTTGGCATAAAATAATCAAACTTAGAATGCAAAATCAAGCCATCAGTCTGGTCTTTAACAAATGAGTTTTCGTTGTACAGCAATAAGTTCAATACAAATCGTTGATAATAACTATAATTTCAGACTAATTCCACTTCGGTCTGGCAGATATAACGGATTCTTTGTAGTAAATCCATTCACTAGTTTCCAGAGTTTATTGAATAGCGGCAATTCGCGTATTGTTGAGTTATTAAAACCAGGCCGACACGCAGCTAAGCGTTAAAGCGCCGCTGGCATGAGTGAAGCGAATTTTCTTATTACCACAGGTTACAGGAGTTACGAGGTTGTACGCTGCTACGCTCACAGCCTCGCTTGGGCCCCTCGTATTCTAAAACGCTTTTTCCAGTAGCTTATTTGTTAAATTTGTCTTGAATTTGTTCATGTCGTTTTCGTTTTTCATCCAATTTGGTAAGTCATTATAAAGTGTGATCATTTTGTATAAGAAAAATGTTTTTGAAGAAAATAATTTTGTGATCAGGAATTTTGAATAGGTACAAGTCTTCGATCTGGATTTTCGGCCAAACGTTTTTTTTTACTGTCTACACCAACGGCTTTTTTATTAGAGACTTACTAAATCACTATATATCACTATTTGAGATGCCGACCACTCTCATGAGGGTATTTTAAGGCAAATATGTGGTGAAGGATGAGTGTGATGAGTGGTAGTAATGAGTTATGAGGTGTAGTCTTGTTACAAACTAAGGCCGACTCTTCCTTAGAATGGGTCATTAATTAATAGCCCAATGACCAATGGAAATACAAGGACCAACGGTTTAACGTGACTTCCGAACCACGCAGGTGATGGTCTGATATGTCTAAACGATGGTGGAGTTGATGCGGGTATCATCAGATGATCACTGAGACTATCTGAGCCGCTTTAGACCTATATCATCCTCAAAACCTGACCTCCATGAAGCTGGATTACAGGACCACGCCACGAGTCCCAGTCATAAATAAACATTCATAAATATATAAGGAATAAAAAGTTAAATCTCGGTTTTGTTTGAGAGTATTTACACCAGAGTAGTATTGCGGCATGCAGTACAGTTTTTGAAGAATACACAGATTTTCAATACGATTTTAAAACACAAGCAGGAAATCACAAGAACACAATATTCCACATTAGAAGAGCGAGTGCGCATAACACAACACACCGGAACCCGGACATTACATTGCACTAGCCCGGCGAGCCACTGGCTACTTTGTATTACATCAATTGACGACATCAGGGGAAACGCACAGCCATGTAACAACGGCCTTCTCTGTTACAAACTATCTGTTCATATACAGCTGCTGTCGGAATCCACAAACCACTCAAAAACGCCCATCGATGCAAAACTATTACACAGGGTGAGTCAAAAGTATGCATACACCCATTTAATTGGCTAAATAAAGAAAAACGAAACTCAGGATAACTTTTCAGGAAGCAAAAGTGAACTTTGCTCATTTCCCAAAATGGGGTTTTATGGAAGCAGCTGAACATTTTCAACCGGTAAGTTCCATTAAATGACATCTCACTTTAAAAGTTGTGGTTAAAGAAGAAGAACGGCGGAAATTAAAGCTTTCTATCTCAACCCAGTACGAAATGGCATCTTATTAAAAGTAAGTAACAATTAATAGAGGCTGCCATTTTGAATTTGGTTGAGAGAAAACTAGTTTCCACTGTTCCTCTCCCTTAACCAAGAAAAAGATTCTGATAAAAATTGTAGACAATTGAGATGTCTCATGCAAGAAAAATCTTTACATTGTTCTTATGGGACAAAAACCAAATGGCCGACAGGTACTGGTCACTCTGAAACGAAACTGATGTATGGCCACTAACAGTTTATAATTTGTCTAATGAAACGTAATATTCAAGGAGTCAGAAACGTGAAAAGACGAGTACAGTACAGCTTCTCTGCACAACCGCGCATCAAAGTCTCCAGGAGTCGTTCAAGCCGGTCGAGTCTGATTGGTCGAGAAGTGAGACTGGATGCAATGCTGAGCTACTGTATCGACCTATAGGAGACTTACAGCAAATCTGTGTCCAATTGAAATGACTGTTGTGATTGGTAACACAACCGTAGTTCGGAAGTCACGTTAATCCGTTGGTCCATTCCATTGGTCGTTGGGCTATTTATTAATGACTCAATCTGGGGAAGAGTCGGCCCTAGTTGGTAACAAGACTACATCTCATCATCCATCAAAAATACTACACACACTCACCCTTCATCCCATATTCACCTTAAAATACCCATAAGAGTGGTCGGTGTCTCCAATCAAAGTAAGGTAACACAGATTGGAAGACTATGATATAGAATCAAACAAGTTTCATTATAGATTTGAGTTTATCTTGTACCGTTTAGGAATTCTCAAAACCAATTCGTCGTGTTTTATTCCCTTCGAAAAATTTCTCTTAGGAGACATATTTAAGAGTTGGCAATAATTTTGCTAAAATTTTCACGGTTAATATATGGGGACTTCAGGGTGGAAATTCATCCATTTTCTTTCCCCTTCAGAACATTATACGACATGTTCAGGTGTCAGTGTATTGGTGGATATATTACTCCGGGACATGGCTCTAAGTCAAAAGCGTCTGGTATACACAAGTCAGAGTATGCTGAGACGGGAAAGGTGCGGAAGCATAACGCCACAGCGAGCATGATGCGGTGAGCATAACAAGACAGTAGGAAGTTGTCATCTGTCACAGCGGAGGTAACCATTCCATCATGCTTAGCAACACAACACAACAATTCCATCACCAGGAGGCTTCCCCTCTACACCTGTAACAATTCTTACAGAAACGACCGAAATTTTGTCCGGGTGGTCATCGGTTTACAGTCTGTGCTCTACGCCATCCCAAGCGTAGAGATATCCTTATAACATCGATCTCAAGCTGAAGTGGGTTTAAATGAAATATACCTACTAAACTAATTTATACTTACGCAAATTCATAAACCGCTCACTGACCTGCAAACAGAAACCGGCAAGTTAACATTTCAATCATAAAAACACGTCCATATTCACAAGTTTTCTCCAGCCTAAACTTACCTTACCTAGAGGTTTTGCTAATGGACAATTATCCTCTTGGATTTTATAATCTAGTTCTTCCGGTTCACACCGCGTCCAAACATCACTATAATTAACTTGAGATTTTTCGGTCTCGCTGTGGGGTACCATCTTCAGTCCTGATTGGCTGAAACTGAGCTACTTGCTGTCTGCTATCCTATTGGTCAAAGGGCTGCCAACCGTCCCGTGCCAACGGACACAATTTTTGCAATTGTGATAAAGACTCCTTCGGCAAAATATATCCTTTTTCGAAAATTCAATATGTGATTCCCATTAGAGACTACTGTCTAAATTTACTCCTACAAAAAATGGTACTATAAATACTTTTAATTATATCATTTTCAATATAAGTAATGGTGAATAGATTTTATCTTATTTCCAAATACCACATAATAAAGTTTGTTTTTGATAATAGGCTGTTTCATACATTCGCACAACACGTTCGCAAATAAACGAAGTGACTATCACGACCCATGCCATTAAAGTAATCAGAAAACCGTTCCCTCAACGGTCAACCACGCCTTGAACGACACAAACAACACACTTCTATAATTCCAGTAATAAACCCGACACCCAAATGCCCGAAATTAAATTCTATCCACGCCTGACGAGGCGGGAGGCGGGGGGTCGGGGACACGGGGAAAAGTAGGGGGAATATAGTCCGTTGTTATCGGACGCCGCGTCATACGCGCTCCGGCAGCCACTACGCGCGCACCGTGTACTCGCTACGCACGTACTACGCGCGTCATACGCACGCGTACCCCTTGTCTGTGATGTGTTGTTGTTGACTTACAGCGGACGTGTGGTTTAGTGCTTGCTTTGTATTTGGAGCTGCAATTTCATGTGAGTATTAATTTATATTAAACTAGCTATTTACCAGGTAAATAATTGACTGATTAAAAATCCCCATTATTACCGAAAAGAATTTTTAGATGGCAATATAAATATAGACTTTTAACCTTTCTATGAGACGTGATACTAGTTTTAAGACATTTTCATTGTATACGCTATTAATATGTATGACACTGCCTATTTCATGTGAATATGATCAAAGGCAATAAAGATTCTTGATTCTTGACCAGTGCTTCGCTACGGATAAAATATGTTACACTATTATGACTTTGAAGTTTACTTTATCCTAGTACAGTAATCTTTGAGAAGAAACCCATAAACCTTGGTAGAGGGGGCTCTAACTTCGCCTTGTGTGAAACTTTTGTTTCGCAATAAAGTCCTTTGATATTGATATAAAATGAGCACAGCTTGCTTTTTTCGGGTGTTTTGCCCCCAAAAAAGTGCATTTGTCAAAAAGCAAGCTGCATGTTGCTGGGGTACTTGCATCAAACTACCGATCCTGTGATACACCTGTCCTTGTACCTTTAAAGTGGGCACAAAGTTTCCTATTTTTACCTCTTTTGCTTCAAAATATGTCGGGCACTCCAACGTATTCTGAGAACTCAACTGAAAAGTCAGGTTCGTAATCAAATAAATCCCAGTATAGCCTATGTTGTTGTAAAGTCATACAAAAATATCTTCAAGTTTTGCATAGCGTTCTTACCTAAGAACATCCGGAGTTAGAATATGTTCTAATGAGTTTCCTAACAAGCATTGACAAACATTATGCCTTCATTATGGGATTTATATGTAAGAATGCAAGGACAATTTTAGATAATCAAACATTTGACGATTGCGATACATTTATTGTAAATGTCAATATGCAATAAAACATTTATTTATTATTGAGTATTATTTATATTGAAATACGCCTAACACTTTAATTCGTCAGTTTGCACGTTCCAAAACATGAACTTTAGCAAAGTTTCAAGTTGGCCGCTTGTAGATAAAGGTCTAACGCGGCTAGTTCTTCCACACTGATGCTACTGAAAGTCTTTGATCTTAGATTAAAACTTGGGCTTTTTGCATCGGAAAGGACCGGGGGGTGCGAAAGATCGAGTTCATTAAAAAAGACCATACTGCAGTTTCCCATAGTTCCTCAACTGATGCGGTCCGTCAAACCAAGCTCCTGCAAGGGTTTACTGCGGCCCGTTTATCACCGTTCAAAATAATTTTTACATTGACAAAAATTATATATTTGGAAACTAGAAGAGTTTTCTGACACGAGTTAGGAGAGTTTTTTCAGAAACTACGCGTTTTAATAATACAAAATGGAGTTGAAAAGCACTAAATAGTAGACAATTTTAAAGTATATTTTTGAGAGTAATGAACAACTTACAAAAATCGGGCTCTATACACGTGTAGAAAAACTCCTCTAATTTTCAAATATACCATGTTTATTAATGTAAATATTGTTTTCAAAGGTGAAAACAGGCCGCCGTAATCCCTTGGTTTTGAGTTAGGCCGCGCCAGACCAGTTGTTACGTGCGCGGTGTCGTGTGTTCCTCAGGCTTTCTCTGAGGTGACCACTGAGGCGGACCCTTAACTGCCCCAGCATGTTGACATTCAGTGCGGGTGTTGCGGCGGTGCAATTTCTCCTGCAGTTTCGCTTTCGTTGAGCACAGGGCAGTCAGTAGAGCGGCACACTGCTTTCCTTCTGGCGTTCCTTTTCGTCGCCCGAGTGTTGGAGATATATTATTCCACGGTTGAATGTTCAATACACGAATGTGCTTAAGATGTTTGACATTGAGGATTGAGTAAGAGAAGTACCCTTAGCTGAGGGCAATTATGTAGGAATTAGAAAAATGTTTGCGGAATATAATTCAGATTTTGATGGCGGTTTGAGTAAAGATGTACAGGTGACCAACGCAAGGCAGTAGAGAGGCTATCAGAAAGAAGACAATAGACCTGGTGGACTATGTGGCAAGGTTGGTAGCTTGAGAGAGGCTTTTAGCAGGATTTTCTAAAATATGGGTATCTACATTAGATTCGGTCTCTCGAGGTGTAGTCGACGACGGAAGAGGGTACACGAAGAGAATAGCAGAAATTATCACTTGGATGAAATTAATGGTTTCTTGGATGACTCTCGGGTAATAACCTGAAATCTTTACCAATACTATTTCAAATTATTACCTAAGAGTCATCCAAGAAACCATTGAAACGCGGTGTGAATCGAAAGAATTAGATTATAGGTTCACAATATTTACTTAAGTGTTTTTTTGGCCGAGAAGTAAAGAGCATTCCTCCTTGCGGTTTCCTCGTCCCATTTCTCTGCGCTTAACAATTAGTTTAATATTCTTGTATCATGACTGAGACAATCAGCCAAGTGGAATATAGCTGTTGAGTGTTGACATACTTCACTTCGTGTTCACTTCACTCGCTTTGTCTTATTCTCGAGACGGTTCTCGCCTAAATGTCGCAGTTGCAAGAACCAGCAAATTTCTATGAGTATTTAAGTACAAAAATAAAGTATGAGGCTGAGAACATTTCTAGTAAAACATGGCTTGGGCTAGCAGTAATTGTTAAAGTGTGTTTAAGAGTGCGCAGTAGAGGCCTTGATTTTGAATATCTTCCTATAAAAACATGCATTTTCTCGGGACACCTCACACCTACAACCTCCATCAGATTTCCACGAAATAAATTCTGTTTTAAAAAGCACTAAATGTTTTAGTGACTCCGCTGAGCAAAATTAACATTTTTTATTTATTGGACAGTGCCATAAAACTAAAAATTGAAGAATATCTATTTAAATACCTTGTTTTTATACTAAACTATACAAATTTAAAAAAAAGTGGTCAGCGAAGTCATTGCAACACCTTATAATGTGGCAAATCAACTAATTTAAAAAAGATCTCGTGAAAATTGTAGGCGGGAGGTGTCTCAAGGAAATGGTTATTTTTATATTGTTCTTATCGGACAAAAACAAAATGGCCGACAAGTAATGTGCACTCTTAAGGTAAGAGAGAATTCGGTAAACAAGCCGTCGTCGCGCCAGAGAATCGAACCCGGGTTTGCAGCGTGTCGCTATTGACTCCTCCACGACTCGCAGTAGCGGCGAGGATGTTGTCTCTGATAAGCCCTGGTGGTGTCTTCATGCAGTATAACGGCGTCGCTGACACGTTTCAAGTCTTCTACGGGCGTTATCTCTGTTTGTCGTCACGACTCGAGTAATGAAGTCTGTACTCTCATCACTGATCGTTCCTTCGCTTCCTTTCTACACTTCTCGGACTGGACGTTACACGGAATGAACGACTATAATCTAGTTCTTCCGGATCACACCGCGTCAAAGTATCGTAATAATTAGATTGAAATACTTCGGTCTCGCTGTGGAGTACCATTACAGTCACTGATTGGCTGAAACTGAGCTACTTGCTGTCTGCTATCCTATTGGAGGCAGACTGCCAACCGTCCATTGAATGGAGCATAAGTAAATATTGTGAACCTATAATCTAATTCTTCGCGTTTCAATGGTTTCTTGGGTGACTCTTAGGTAATAATTTGAAATACATAGTATTGGTAAAGATTTCAGGTTATTACCCGAGAGTCATTCAAGAAACCATTGGAATAGTTAAAAATGATAATAACTTCAACAAAGAAGGCAGCAACAAACTTTCCATAAGCTGGCAACCAGTCCTAAAGAAGTCTTTTCAATAGTGTCACATGCAAATGAGAACATCAACAGTTGGCATATCTGCTCCAATGGACGGTTGGCAGCCCTCTGACCAATAGTGTAGCAGACAGCAAGTATCTCAGTTTCAGCCAATCAGTGACTGAAGATGGTTCTCCACAACGAGACAGAAATATTTCAAGCTAACTATTATGATGTTTTGATGCGGTTTGAGCCGGAAGAACTAGATTATAAGTAATATTGTAAACCTACCTAAGATATTGATATTAGAGCTGCAGTACGACTAACACCGCCGTTGTAAACGGTGTTACTTATTATATAGTTTTCAACATTTAAATCAAAGGACAGTGCATTCTTTAGCCAGTTTTATACATTACGTCTTTTATTTCGAGAAAATCCACCTTGAAACCCGTAAATATATGGTACTTTGAAAAGACCATTTAAAGTGGATTTTTAAAATATGGCACTTTTTCGGGCACGCACCAAATGCGATTCCATATGATACCGGCCCATACGTTAATATCATCTTATACATAACATTTCCAAATCATTACCTAAGACGGAGATTTATTGGAAAACGCGTAAGCCTCACCACCACAAGCACCTCGACACAGTTTGAGCTGCAAGCACTTGCTGGCTACTGTAGCACGTCACGTGCTGGCGTACTGTAGCACGTCACGTGCTCTCGCTTCAGTTGAGAAGGTCAAGTAGAAAGTAACGACATTTCAACTCACGTTAGAGCGGAAACTATATACGATGTCTGAATTTGTAAACCAAATTGTAAAATCGAACACCTAGCCGGATGAATTAAGTAAGAAGTTGCGTTTGTAATAGCTTGTTTATTCTGAATTGCTTTGGCGAATTCCACTCCATGATCAGTATATTAGAGAGACTAACGGATCAATTTCAACAAGAATTCCGGAGCTCAAAAGGCAGGAAGACGTTGAAAAGGCAGTTGTGCACGTTGTCAAGAAAGGGCTTCCCATCTCTCAGAGACGCACTCCTACAACACGAGGAATAGGGGAAACTACAGCCTGCAGTCCCACCGCCTCACTGCGTACGAGAAGAAACCCTATTTCATCGGCACCAAACTGTTCAATAAACTTCCTCCCAGACTGAAAATACAAGCTGACTCAAAAACTTTAAAGGCAAGCTCATGGAAGAGGAATTTTACTCCATTGAGGAATACCTGGAGCGGACGTAAGATCAGAAGAAGACTTTTTGACACCCATCCTGTTCTCTAGGAACATGGATTAAGACCATTAAGCTCAAGTAAGTTCAAGTCGGCCATAGTTGCAGCACGAAACATGCAGTAGAAACTGACAAAGCCAAAGTATTTAATATTATTACCAGAGAGTCGTCCGATAAAATGATAACAACTTCAACAAAGGAGACGGCATTAAACATCAAAAAGCTGGCAACCAGTCCTGTAAAAGTCTTTTCGATAGTGCCACAGCCAATGAGAACTTCGACAGTTCGACAGCCAATGGACGGTTGGCAGCCCTGTGACCAATAGGATAGCAAACAGCAAGTATCACAGTTTCAGCCAATCAGTGACTGAAGATGGTACTCCACAGCGAGACAGAAATATATCAAGCTAATTACTATGATGTTTTGACGCGGTGTGAACCGTAAGAACTAGATTATAGTTGTGACACCGGCCGCGAAAGCAGAGCTAAATTCATTGCTAATTCACCTAAGCAAGTAGCAACGCTAATACCTCTGTTAACTAATACCCTAATCCAATCTGTGTACTTGAAGCTATACTTGAATACAGGCGAGGTTAGGTCGGACAAGGTCGCATTGTGAGGCAATGGCATTGTTCTGGTTTAGTTAAACCATTACGAATATCAGCTGTGGACCAGGGACTTAGTGCCGCCACAGTGTTGACCAACAAGATCCAATGGATTGGTAAGGAGACTGGATTGCACATTTATAATACTTGCAACGAAATATTTTAGAGAAGATAAACGCCAGAGAGTCAGTGTTGTTCATGTCTAGTACGGGCTGGCGAAAAGCCGAGTGTCTTTGTTTTATACTAAGGCAGTGCTGTGTTGGCGTCCAGGGAGGTGAGCTTGGAAAAAATCGTCCAGGATTTTTCATGTTTCTTAGATTAGGTTTTAGTTGTAGGAATAAAAGTGCACTATTGATTAATAAAATCATACAGCACTACTTTTGAAAGACCGCTAAAGAATTATATATTCTTTAAAAAACTTCTGACCGCTGAAGAATTAATTTAAGTTGAATCAAACGGAACCTCTAATCAGGCATTTTTAGAGGCCCTAAATTTCCTCCGTTTATGTCTATTAGTTTGTAGCAGTGATTTTATATAGCTATGTAATTTAATTATGTTAAGTATAATTTGTGAACAGTTGTAAATTTTAGTTTAAATATACTTGGCAAGTCACCTTCTGAGAAGCTTTATTGTGTTCAACAAACTTGTATAATTAGTAAAACTGTATTTGAGGAAATAAATCAATTTGAATTAGCGTGAAAATCGTAATAAGCGAAAAAATTGCGGGCGAGATCAAAATAGTCCACGCGGGCCAGTGATGACGCATTCTGTGCCTGCGTGATCGTAGCAAAAGCCTCGTAATAATACAGAATCAAAGCTGAGGCCAAGGCGATCGTCATCGTATAACAAGTAAAACTGAGGCCGAGTAATAAGGAAATTCGCTTCACTCATGCCAGCGGCGCTTTAGCGCTTAGCTGCGTGTCGGCCTAGTTTTTATTGAAAAGCGCGTAGACCTACACCTGGTGATTGCGGGTTGAAACAGAATAGTTGAAAGAGGGATATTCATGTTTGCTGTAAAACTCTAAAACCACCAATTATCGCCCCCACGTGCCAATAGAATTTGCAGAATCCCGCATCCCACTCCCACCGGGTTCTTTGACCAGGGTCAAGGTCGCTCTCGCTCAAAATGCTAATCATCTTTTGTTTTCAACTGCCAGATGTAGCCTATACACGCAGGCAGGAATCCGCAACTATCACGCTCGCAGATCTGTCTTTATGACTTGCAATGAGTGAATAATAAATAACCTAATTAAATTACTTTCAGTATTTTTAAATAATTTTCTCTATTTATTCATTGGTTATGTCATAAAATCTCTCTTTAGAGTAAAGGTTTGTCGTATTCTCTAGCGAGTGAATGCATATGTATGTAGAACTATGTTTTTTCAAAGTTCAGCGATAACTTATAATAATTATTATTTACGTCGGTATAGCGTAAATCACCATTTGAGATGCCGAACACTCTCATGAGGGTATTTTAAGGCAAATATGTGGTGAAGGATGAGTGTGATGAGTGGTAGTAATGAGTTATGAGGTGTAGTCTTGTTACAAACTAAGGCCGACTCTTCCTTAGAATGGGTCATTAATTAATAGCCCAATGAACAATGAAAATACAAGGACTAATGGCTTAACGTGACTTCCAAACCACGCAGGTGATGGTCTGATATGTCTAAACGATGGTGGAGTTGATGGGTATCATCAGATGATCACTGAGACTATCTGAGCCGCTTTAGACCTATATAATCCTCAAAACCTGACCTCCATGAAGCTGGATTACAGGACCACGCCACGAGTCCCAGTCTACAGGAGTCCTAGGCCCCACAGGACCACTTGAAGTACATTAACGCCTCTTTAAAAGTTGGCTTTTATTTCTGCCCAGACCAGCCTGGTTTGGGCTATTTTTCTTTAGTCAGTCCAAACCACTCATCTCCTTTTCACAGTTTTCTTCTGGCCAACACTTTTTTGTATAAAAACGAAAATTGAGTGGACTTTCAAACAAAAATCAGTTGGCTATATTCGGCCTCTATTGTAACACCCTGTATATCTGACCTCGAATCCGACTTCCGTGCCACTTGCATCCAACAAAGACTCATTGATCACTTTGATCAAACCTAGATCTCGATCTGTCTTCATCAGTAGGAATGATCAACAACAGTGCTCTGAATATGCGGATGACATGTACTTTATTTGTTCCGAACTTTTGACTACTTCTATTGAGCTTTCCATAGTCATTCGATCGAATTGAATGGGGCCCGTTAGTTCTAAAATTAGCACTTTAAATTACTAGTCATGGCTCTCTTTTGGAGTGTAGATTTAGTACAACCAGTTTCTATTTAGCAAAAGTGAAAAATAACTGTGACGAGTTACAGTTAGGACTTAAAACTCTTTTGTCCTACTCGACCTTGACCTGGTGTTACGGGTTACCGCATCGTCGCAAATTGTTAGTGGAGACTGTGGGGATCGAACCCACAGCAATAGTATTTAATTTTTGGTGTAGCAAATTAAGAATCTCTCATGTGGAGGATCTACAGCTCAGGATTTACCAATCGCTTGAATCTGTTTAGGAATCTGAGGATACCATCAAAGAGACAATTTGGCACCCCACCGAGCTCTACCACATAGCCAAAATACCATCTATTGTCTGAGTCATGTTTGCCTACTTAAAACTTCAAGGTACTTTCACGACTGGGACTCGTGGCGTGGTCCTGTAATCCAGCTTCATGGAGGTCAGGGTTTGAGGATGATACTCGTATAGGTCTAAAGCGGCTCAGATATCTCAGTGATCATCTGATGATTCCCACATCAACCCCCACCATCGTTTAGACATATCAGACCATCACCTGCGTGGTTCGGAAGTCACGTTAAGCCGTTGGTCCTTGTATTTCCATTGGTCATTGGGCTATTAATTAATGACCCATTCTAAGGAAGAGTCGGCCTTAGTTTGTAACAAGACTACATCCATAACTCATTACTACCACTCATCACACTCATCCTTCACCACATATTTGCCTTAAAATACCCTCATGAGAGTGGTCGGCATCTCAAATAGTGATTTAGTGATAAAACTTCAAGGTACTTTCTGCCACAGGGAATAGAGCGCCTACGGAGATCCTGGGAAAATGTTTCAAACCAATCGCCGAGCGCGGTTGCTATATCGTACGTGTAGCAGAGTTGATATGACAACCACACTCGGATTTGGCAGTTGAAATAGTATCTTTTTTACTACAAAAAATGGACGTCTGTAGATAGTTTCTATTGTCTGTCAACTAAGGTAGCGCAGAGTGCGTGTTGGGCAACTGAGCGCTATAGTTGAACATCTGGAGCCCGTGTCTGCTCTGCTGTGTGTATAGAGGTTGCAAGCGGTCTGCACTTGCGAAATGAACCTTCTAGCCTCACGGGGTTCCGTTCTTGGAACCAGACAATAAGGAAAGAATTTGTGAAATACGCGTAGAAACAAGAGTGAAAAATCAATTATTCTCTAAAACAACACTATTTGAGATGCCGACCACTCTCATGAGGGTATTTTAAGGCAAATATGTGGTGAAAGATGAGTGTGATGAGTGGTAGTAATGAGTTATGAGGTGTAGTCTTGTTACAAACTAAGGCCGACTCTTTCTTAGAATGGGTCATTAATTAATAGCCCAATGACCAATGGAAATACAAGGACCAACGGCTTAACGTGACTTTCGAACCATGCAGGTGATGGTCTGATATGTCTAAACGATGGTGGGAGTTGATGTGGGTATCATCAGATGATCACCGAGACTATCTGAGCCGCTTTAGACCTATAACATCCTCAAAACCTGACCTCCAAAGTAGAGAGAACTTTGGTTTCGCAGGGTTTAAACCCCAATGTTGGAAGGAATTAGAAATCCGGCGTGGTGGCTGAGGTGGTAGCGCGGATCAGAAGTTCGCAGGTTCGTTCTCCGCCTCGTATATACAGGTCGGAGTTTACAAATTCTACACGTCGGTAGACACCCGGGCGTCACCACTACTGGCGCGCTGCGGTTCAGTGAAAGTGCCCGTGCCAGCTGCCGTGCCAGTAGAGTGGCTAGTGACCGGGTCACTTGGTGACTTCAAGGTCAAGGTCTACTGGAGTCCAAGGTCAATGTCGCAGCCTCGCCTACGCGCTGTGCTAGGAGCAAAGGTACTCAAGGAGTTTACAGAATGGTTATAAATTGTTGGGCACATTATGGGATCGAGTGAGATAATGGCTAATTGACCCAAAAATTTAGGAGTTGTTTTAATAGAGAGCAAATTTAATTGTTGTAATACCTGAAACAACATCACTGGTACTTATTCTTTTAGAAGTAATGTTACAAGGAAACTAAATAGTTGGACGTATTTTCTGTGGTTTGTACGCCAAGTTTGTAGTCATGATTCAACCTCACACCACGTGTTTCTGAGCATTGCTTGAGTTATGCTTTCAACAACCTCTCGAACTCTTCTCTTAAGTTCCTTGAACACTCTGTCCTTGGCATAACCCCCCATCCAAAAGGTCTAAGGGTGTAATGTCTAGGGAACGTGGAGGCGAAGGAATTACGACTTTTGAAGAAAAACATTGTGTGAGGTGAATTTAGACTTCAAACTTAGCGTGCAAACCACGGGAAGAACGTGGAAATGGTTAAGTGCCCTTGTAAAATTACTTTTAAAATCATGAGTAACAGTAATTGTTTGTCATATGTTAGTAATAAAACTCTTTTAAATTTGTACCTAATAAAACAACTCCCACGTTTTAAAGTCAATTGGCCATTCACTTACTCAATCCCAAAATGTGTCCAACGATTTATAACCACCCTGTATAACAAAGAACTGGCCGTCTGTAGACAGTTTGCGATAACACCAACCAGCACTAGCTAGTAGCTACACATCTATCTCGCTTGGATATGACGACCAACGTCACAAAACTATCCCTATCCCATTGAACCTCTGCAAGCAGACGCTTGGGCCGCATCAGTTGAAAGAAGGCCCGTTGTTTCGCCAGTTGAGGCGTCGCACGGTCTCAGGTGACCACTGAGGCGGACCCTTAATTTAACTGCGGTTATCGCAATCTATATACTGCAATGGGTCTCCCGTGGTCCATTATACAACTCCTAAACGACTCTGCTGCGAGTGAAGGGTGATTGGATCGATTAACTTGACGTTTCGGCACGCACATCGTCATGCGTCGTCAGGGCAAGCTGCGCGTGCGTGGAACTAGACCGGTCGTGAGCAAAGGCTAGTCCGGCCATCGCAGCGCAAATGAGCCTTGAACTATTTGAAAGTCAGTTTTCACGAGCACTGCCGCACTGTTGCGAAATCCTGGGATGTAATGGAACAGACTGTACAGGGGATTTTGTAGCTTTGACTGGGACTCGTGGCGTGGTCCTGTAATCCAGCTTCATGGAGGTCAGGTTTTGAGGATGATATAGGTCTAAAGCGGCTCAGATAGTCTCAGTGATCATCTGATGATACCCGCATCAACTCCCACCATCGTTTAGACATATCAGACCATTACCTGCGTGGTTCGGAAGTCACGTTAAGCCGTTGGTCCTTGTATTTCCATTGGTCGTTGGGCTATTAATTAATGACCCATTCTAAGGAAGAGTCGGCCTTAGTTTGTAACAAGACTACACCTCATAACTCATTACTACCACTCATCACACTCATCCTTCACCACATATTTGCCTTAAAATACCCTCATGAGAGTGGTCGGCATCTCAAATAGTGATTTAGTGAATATAAACATCTGAGGCCGTCTCTCTTATGATCCTCGAAATTAGTATGGTATTTTAGCGAGTACTTTAGTTTTGCCGAACATGATTCCATGTGTTGATGCTAAGCTGTCTACAGCTACCGCCGACTTGGGGTCTCACCAAGTCCACTGAGGGTGCTCGATGAAACCTTTCACTATGTCCAAACAAACATGCCAACTCTAGGTCGGAACGAGAGCGGAGAGTGCTATGTTTACACAATGCAGGTGGTTTCGACAGGTGCTAATCCTTGTTGGTAAAACAGCTGTTTCCTAATCGGCTGTTACAGTTTCATCAGCTGATCCGGCGGCGGGAAAAAACAGCTGGTCTTCGTCACGTGACCGATGTAAACAAAACAACTCGGAGTGTGAGGCAACAGGTGGACAAATTTATGGAGAAGAATACTTTCTACAACAACCAGAGAGCATTAAATTATGTTCGGGTAAACATGGCAGTAAATTTCACGACTAGGCCAGAAAGTGAAGGTTTCTAATACGAGCTCATGTCAGAGGCACAGCCGTGGTCGAGGTGTAAATATTATCACAGTCGTAAAAGAATGAGCAAATAAAATAAAGGGAATCATAATCCTCGACTATGGCAAAAAATCTATTTGTTCATCCGTCTGCATGGACAATAATGCTACTAAACACGTGTCATAAAAAACAAGATCGCCCAATAGTTGGAACTCTAGGAATTGTGGCAATTTTAATAAACAAACTTTTAGACATAAACCCGTCACAGTCATTCAAACATAGCGTTGCAGCAAAGATAATGTTACGGTAAGTAGATTGCGCATAGATGCCACATGGTTGAGTCAACTGAATCAACATACAAATTCAGCAGCCCAAGCACTGATAGAGCTGCCGTCTCTCTCCCCTCTCGGCTCCACATGCTCGAGTTTGTTCGATGTCGGTGATTTAAATGTTACCAAATCGTGCGATTTTCGAGAACGAACCAACATGCGCGTGCGTCAGTGGCTCTACTTGAGACTCTTAAAAGAATTCCCTCGCAGCGCTATCTGCGCTTGGGCTGCCGCAACTAAGTTGATTTTCCTGTCTCAGCCATTCGGCCTCTATGCAGAATCTAAAAAAAGGTGAAGTTTGTCTTGTTTAACTAGGCGAAGTTAGGACTATATAGTCCTCTCTACCACTCAACCTCGACCTTAACCTAGCGTCACCGTATTAGTCACATTACAAATGTAAGTGGTGACTGCGGGGATCGAACCCGCGCCACTGGAGTGATGAGCTCCGGAGTCGCGTGTGATACCAATCCGCCACGAATCCGCTCCGGAATCTAATTACCTTATCATTATCTTTGGTTGCAGTCATAAATTGAACGAATTGTTTAATAACTGATTACTTAACAAACTATCAAGGCGGGATTCTACGAAACTACTGAATTATTTGCTCTATCGCCACTACATTATTACTGTACCGCTCATTTGTTATGACTACTAATGGCTAATGCTCTCAGACCACATACGGCTGCTAATACAACAGCACTGTGTATGTGCATTGCTTTTACATTACGAAAGTCAATTTAACACACTGGAGTTTGCATCGGCAATCATACCAAACCGGGAATGTCTGATTCTCGCAGCTTGTTTTGTTGCGACCGGAGAAATCACCCCACCTTTGTTTTGCGCACCGAAAGAATCACTTGGAATTGCAGTAGAAACATGCTGCGTTTTTTTAAACAATTACTATCAAATTTTTTATTGTAGTCAGCGGATTCAAAAGCCAGTTGTGTGCGAAAATGAGGACTTAACACATTTACAGAGATGAAAGCCATAAGTAATAAATCCTTGAACGCAAGTGGGGAAAGAACCATAAGCACAACCCCAAATAGAAATTCTAGGTAATTTTACGGTTAATTCAACTTAAATGGGGAGATTTTAACTTGACTTGAATCAAAAGAAACCCAACCGACACGCAGCTAAGCGCTAAAGCGCCGCTGGCCTGAGTGAACCGAATTTCATTCACGGCCTCGCTTCGACCTCAGCTTGGCCTCCTGTGACCACGTCGTTTGTTGGTTAGCAAACTTGACCGAGATATTTGCAAAAGAAACATTACTACCATATTTTGTGAAAATCTGACAAAAATTGCGACTTGTAGATATGATACACTTATATACACAAGCGGATTGGTATCACACGCGACTCCGGAGCTCATCACTCCGGTGGCGCGGGTTCGATCCCGCAGTCACCACTTACAATTTGTAATGTGACTATACTGTGACGCTAGGTAAAGGTCGAGGTTGAGTGATAGAGAGGACTTTGCAGTCCTAACTTCGCCTCGTTAAACAAGACAAACTTTTTATATAAAGTGTTTAAAACATGTTCAAAACGTGTTTTGGGGTCAGGATCGGTGCTCATTTCACGGTCCCGGGTCTGAATCTTACCATGCTGACAACATGAATATTTCATTTTCCAAAGGGAATTCGCTAACGAATGATGAATGCCAACAAACAAAACACCACTCTGCCCACTGACAACACAAAGGTCAAGCATAGACTATTCATGCTTACAGAATTATTCCCTACTGCGGTGTTGTACTTATACAGAGTGTTACCGTTGTAGCATGGTATTGGATCTGATCTGCCACGCCCAGAAAACCTTCACATTTACTCTACCTGCTGTACAACTAGACTATGTCTACTCGAACTTGGCACCAGAGATTCTTGCTAGGACGTGTTTCGAACATTAAGCATTACGTTATGACCCTGTCATCTACGTACATTTTGAAATGAGAGTTTACTGTATTAACCCTTAGGCTTTCGCGGCTTTGAACTTGGGTTTTGAACTTAATGGTCTTGATCTTTGTTCCTAAAAAACAGGATGGGCGTCAAAATTTCTTCTTCTGATTTTACGTTCGCTCCAGGTATTCCTCAATGGAGTAGAATTCCTCTTCCATGAGCTAGTGTCACAACTATAGGCCTACTCTAGTTATTCCGGTTCACATCGCGTCGAATCATCATAATAATTAGCTTGAAATATTTCGATCTCGCTGTGGAGTACCATCCTCAGTCACTGATTGGCTGAACCTGAGCTACTTCCTGTCTGCTGTCCTATTGGTGACAGAGCTGCCAACCGTCTTTTTGGAGCAGGGATGCCAACTGTAGCAGAGATGACGAGACCATGGAGTTTTGAAGTCTTGTTGGTGTGCACCAAGTCTTTTCAATAGTGTCACAGCCAATGAGAACATCGACATTTGGTATCACTGCTCCAATAATTGGACGGTCCAGCCACTAATAGGATATCATCATATCAAACAGCAAGTAGCTCAGTTTCAGCCAATCAGTGACAGAAGGTGGTACCCCACAGCGAGACCAAAATATCTCAAGCTAATTATTATGATGTTTTGACGCGGTGTGAACCGGAAGAACTAGATTATAGTTGTGCACTGGCCACGAACGCTTAAAAGTTAATTTAACCGTACTGCCGAAAAAAATAGTAATAATGAGAGTTTACTCAAAGCAGGCTACAAATTTGAAATCTTTTCACCTGTCAGCCCTCAACTTTCTTTGCAGTTTTCCCTGCGTATCTACTGGCTCCGTTGTCCACCTGTCATACCATTAGCCCGGACAATGGCGGTCAATTTATTCCCGGTAGATTATCTACTTTCCCCCACCTCACACTTCTTTGTCAACACAACATCGTACACCAGGAAAAACAATGCGTTTGCCCATTCTCTCTCTCTCATCAATTTCACAGTTCTTTGTCTGTTGAAGGTGGATGGGAAGTCAATGTATCCGGAAAGAGAGTTGGGTAGGATAATGCAAAATTACAGGTGTTGGGGGGAGTTTAAGGAAGTTTTATGCAGCAAAGAAAACCCAGGCCGACACGTATCTGCTTGCATGAGTGAATCGATTTACTTTGCAATTTGGTACTCTAAGTCGCTAGGCTCACAGAATCGCTGCGGCCTTTAGCCTCAGACTTACGTGTTCTTTTATTGCAAATTTTATTACATATCTTGAAGGATAACACATTTCAAAATTCATTGACTAAAGACTATTTATTCCGCTGTTATAGCAAAACATAATTTTTTTGCCGCCATTTTCAAACAACTGGATGGATTTCGATAATCTGTAGTGTATTGACAAGTACTGTCAAAATACATCTATACTATTAGTATTTCGGTTAGGGTTGTCCGGAGTGTTGAGATCTCGGAATCTGGCTGGGGTAATTCAGATTTTTTGAATAGAAATGGTCCTTAGTGTGTGGAGGGTGTGGGAAACAAATAAAATTATATAGATTTTGATTTTTATGGGGTTTTGAGGTCCCTAATTCCCCATGTTATATTTCTTTTTAGTAAATATTTATTAGTAAATATCAACGGTTTGTTTGAAACTCGACACATAGTTGTATACCATTAACCCAAAGATCCTACTGATTTTGGGGTTCGGGACAATATATGGATTTGGGGGTTAAAGGGGGCAAGAAATAAAAAATCATAAAATCGATGTGGGTATCAAAAAAAGGGAATATTATGCTTATTTCAAAAATATATTGGTTGTCTACCAAATTGTTTGGGGGAGGAAGGGGGTTCTTCTGGAAACAGAAGAAAATGGTGACATTGAGATGGAAAAAGAATAAAAAAGTAAGTTGCAAAAGTTTTAAAAAATTGTCCAAAGCAAATAAGCCATGAGATAGGCTGGCACGATGGCCGAATTTTACAAAGCGGGCACCGAGGCCGTGGTCGACCTGCCAGAAGTCTGGTAGAAGCCTCAGCGCGCAACTAGTATTTATTTAAAATTTCATCAAAATCGTATGAAATGTAATGTTTTTTAATCAATAAACAACATTTTTGATACAAACTACCCCCCAAAAGGATACTTCTGATGTTCCTATTTTGCTGGCTAACAAACTTGACTGATATATATTTACAAAAGGGACATTTCTAGCAAACTTCATGAAAATCAGGCAAAAACGTGACCTGTTGAGAGTACACACATCTACATATGTATACAAACCGTGGAAAAAATACATACTCAAAACATGTTCTTGGGTGCAGGATCGGTGCTCATTTCACGGACCTGGATCTAGGTCTTACCATGCTCCTGGCATGAATATCTCAATTTTCCAAAGGAAATTCGCTAATTATAAGCTGCTAGACTTGCAATGGGTTTGCTAGAGGGCTGAACTATACTGAACTGATGTAATGTGGAGCAGTTCAATCTATATCGTGAGAGACCGGACCACACAACTCAGTGTTGCATAACACATTCACTCTACTGCCTGTTGTCATTACGTTTATCACCCATTCAAAATTGGTATGAACATTATTTCCAATTTTCTTTTTCCTTGTAATTGATTTACAAAGAAAGGCTAGCAAAGGGAATTAATGTAATGTGTCCTTTGGCGGCTGACATGAGTGAATCGAATTTCCTTTGCAATTTGTAACTCTAATTCGCTACCCTCACAGCCTCACTTCGGCCTGCAAGTTTTATTATAGAAATAAAAATAGGTTTATAGATTACTCACTCCGCTGTTATAGCGAAAAAAAACCTTTTAGGCCCATTTTGAAACGACTCAATAAAATTTTATAATTTTTTATTTATTGATAGAAGATAGAAACATTAACATACATATTGTTTTCAAATTTAATCAAAATTGAATGAAATTGTTTTAAAGCATTAAAACTACACTTTTGAAAAAAAATTTCCCCACCACCAAAGGCTTCTTCTGGTAGTCCAATTTTGCTGGCTAGCCAACTTGACCGAAATATTTACAAAAGAAACAATTAAACAGAATTTCATGAAAATCAGACAAAAATGTGACCTGTAGAGGTAACACATATATGTATATAAAATTATAAAGTGTTGAAAAAATGCTCAAAACAAGTTTGAGGGATCAGGATCGGTGCTCATTTCGGTCCCGGGCCTGGGTCTTACCATGGCATGAATCCAAAGAAAATTTGATAAAAATGTCTAGCAAAGGGAATTAATGTAATGTGTTCTTTGGTTGAGCTGTGAAAACAAGCTGAAAGTATAAAAGCAAAGATTACTTTGCACAAAATCTGATAACAATCTGTTCATCAAATCAACTCGCTACTCAAATGCCACACTGCAGCATTTATTGCAACAGTCTTGTTCCGTTTGCGTATGACAATAGCGTTACTTAACGTTCCCATTGGACTCTAGAAACAATCACAACTGTTAGTTCTAACTAACATGTCCGACAATGGGTAGAATCAGGTCATCTGCAAACTGTGTCATTCTGTCATTGTGTGCTGAGAGAATCCTGGTCAACTCTTTCTTTAATGGGTTAAGGCGAAACTTTGTCTACTATTTCAACTGAGGTAATGTTGGACTGTGCACTGGTAGACGGTAGTTCCAAACATGTAAATTAAAATTAATGAAAACATTTGAAATGCCGACCACTCTCATGAGGGTATTTTAAGGCAAATATGGTGAAGGATGAGTGTGATGAGTGGTAGTAATGAGTTATGAGGTGTAGTCTTGTTACAAACTAAGGCTGACTCTTCCTTAGAATGGGTCATTACTTAATAGCCCATTGACCAATGGAAATACAAGAACCAGCGGCTGCGTGACTTCTGAACCACGCAGGTGATGGTCTGATATGTCTAAGCGATGGTGGGAGTTGATGCGGGTATCATCAGATGATCACTGAGGCTATATGTGCCGCTTTAGACCTATATCATCCTCAAAACCTGACCTACATGAAGCTGGATTACAGGACCACGCCATGAGTCCCAGTCAATTAAAATTAATGAAAACATTTGAAACTAATATTTTTCTAACACTAAGTGAAAAACATAGACAGAAAACTACGGTAAGTGAGATAGGACTATGTGTCATTAAAACTTTTAATTTTTGTTTAAAGACACGTGATAAGATTTTTGTTTATTTTGACTTGACAAATCACCTGGTGAAGTTTGATCCTGTAATTACTGGACACCCTGCATACATCGCTTTCCATTCAACTCTCACACATCGTTTGGTTAGTAATTACAAACAATACCTCGGTATGACACACACACAGCACATACACTAGAACGAGGCCTGGTTCCCAGCTTTGTTTTGGATACAAGTGTAAGTTCAAGGCGAGAGAACTGGAACGGCGAAAGTGTACGAGTACTCACTGGTCATTCCTGCAAACTGCCTCAACCACAAACGCTACCCAAGATAACGTCATAGTAAGTAGATTGCGTATAGGTGGCACATGGTTGAGGCAGTAAAATCAACATAGTTGTCATCTCTCGCCATATTCCTCCCCCCTCGGCTCCACATGCCCGAGTTTATCAGATGACAATGACTTAAATGTGACCAAATCGTGCGATTTTCGAGGCGAATGAACTTGCGTGTGTGTCAGTGGCTCTATTTTAGACTCTTATAAGAATTCCCTCACAGGGCTATCTGTGCTTGGGCTGCCTCAACTATGTTGATTTTCCTGTTTCAACCATGTGGCATCTATGCGCTGTCTACCTACCATATAACATTATCTCAAGCTCTAACGACAATCCTAGCCAAAGTCCTATAACAGGATAAAACAAACACCAGAAATGTGCTTTTTAACCTCTGTAGCCAGCCACTCTAAAGATTGCATTTTCTGTCTGTCACTCAAAAAATTGGGTACTTACTTGATACTTGAATGTACAAATGTTTCTTTTGTAAATCCTTGGATTAGGTTTTTAACTAGCAAATCAGCCTACCAGAAATGACCTTTTGGAGGAGGTGTCCAAAAAATAGGTTTTCATACAATATAAACTGTATTTATAGTATTCTTCTGTATTTGAGTATTTTAATAGAAAAACTGTGGAACAGTAAGAGCCAAATAAGATGGATTTGAGACTCAAAGAGACATGGAGCTTACAAATAACAGTTGAAGATTTGAAGCACAAGGCAGACATACTCAAGATGTTGGGGAAGGAAACAACACTCCAGTTTAAAAGAAATAAACAAAGAACAGGAAGAGTGGTCAGATGAAGAAGAAGACTGCGCTCTGAAAGAATAAGAAGTTTTGGCGAAAAAACGGAAACAAAAAGTTGATCCTACTGACAATGGTCCTATGCAGGCCGCAAAATAAAAATAAAATAAATAAATAATAAACTGTATTTATTATCCAAATTTGATAAATCTAAATATAAACATCTACAACACTGTACTTAACATGTGTGCAAAAAACAACAAAATCCAATCTGCTAAACCAAGATGGTTTGGCTTAACGGACTTTCTTTATTTTTGTTCCAAATGTTAGGTTAATTCCGTCCAAATCGTCCTTGCGCGTGCATCAGTTGCTCTACTTGAGACTCTTGAAAGAATTACTTCGCAGCACTTGATGTACAATACCATAAATGTGTATTTTAGGACTAACCAAAATCGAACCAAAAGTACAGTTTTTGATGGCATAAAATGTAATTTTTGGGGCAAAACGCCTCCTCAAACAACTTTTGCTGTTTAACAAACTTTCCTAAAATTATACAAAAACAACACACAAAAGATACTTCAATGATATCCTAAGGAAACTAAATTTCTAACAGGGGAAAAGCAATATTTAAACTAAACTAAATTATACAAAAACCAACAGCTCCATCAGAATAACAGCGCAGCGAGTGCGCTCATAGATAACGTGGTAAGTGAAGTGTTATCAGCGTACAGAGTAAGAAAGCATAACAGTGATTCATGCTTGTGTCAAATGCATCATGCTCCACACACTTTCACTGCCTGACAAGCATCAACAGTGCACAGTACCTGTCGGCCATTTTGTTTTTTGTCCCATACGAAAAATTTAAAAACAAGCATTTTCTTGGGATACCTCACGGCTAAAATTTTTATCAGATCTTTTTGAAATAAGTTTTATTAGAAAGATAACAATGTACTGCAATGACTCCGCTGACTACTTTTTTCAAAATTTTATTAGTTTACTTGTAAAAATAACAAATTTCAAGTAATACAAATGCATATTATATTCAACAAATTATTTGTATTGAAAATTAACACGATTTGGCAAGGCATTTTAAATGGAATCTCTTTTTCTCTTCTAGCAATATTGTAAATGACAAATTAACCTCAAAAAATGAATTTCCTTTTTTCTTCTTCCCCGAGAGTATTTTTGCAGTTTTAAGAGGAGATTGTGATTAATGTTTTCCATTTTGATGAGAAGACGCTAAAGCTTGTCTTATTATGTTTCAGATCACCATGGGGTGGACATCGACCGCCCTGCCGCTCGCCCTGTACCTCACGACGCTCAGCAGCCCCGCCAGCACTGTGGTGCTGCCCGGGCCCCCCGCAACAAACCTGATCCTCCGGGGGCCCCCGGTGACCAGTAGTGAGCTGCCCAAGCAGATACCCCGGCCCCCACAACCTGCCTACCCCCCCAGCACTCCCCACTACGAGCAACAACTCGCCAGGCTAGTGTGGGTGACCAACACACCCTACCCAGTGTACCAGCAGTGGAAGTGATGCTGCTGTAGACCCAGCACTGTGCCCTGCCACTGCCTCGGGCGATACCCGCCCCAGATACCCCCGCAGTGGAAGTGATAACTGCAGACCAGCAAACATTACCGAATCGTGCTCGACTGAAATGCTAAATGACAATGGGTTTATAACCCCACGTTTTCAGTCGTCAGGGTAGGAGTGTTGCTTTGTGATAAAACGTGTTTAAGAGGAATTTCATACTAACCTCTTGTACAAGAAATTTCCCACTATAAGAGTCTCAAATTACCAGAATAGTGATTCAAGTTAAAATATCGTTTAATATTTTTAGAACAGATTTTAGGTAAAGAAGAGCATGAAATAACGCAGGGAATGATTGTTGTGGTTTTGTAATCAGTATTACTGCTAGTCTCACTTTAAACATAGATATTGTTTGTTAAGAATCTGAACGGTGGAATGAAAATTGTGATTTGTATTTGTACTGTAGGTTTCTAAACAGTAGACCCCTCAAGGTCTGAATTGATTTTTAAAAGAAAGTATATGCACTAAAAGCTGCAAAAACCATAAACATGAGTTAAAAGTTAAGATACAAATTAATTCAGTTGATTATCTACATGGCAAAATGGACATAGTTATTGTTAAATTGAATTAGTATGAATTTTGAGAATGTTTTCTGCTTTCCATAAAAGCAGTATCTTTTTAAATTCTTTAAAGTTGGTACGTTTTAGAAAGTATAGCAGGGTTTTACATTTTCCTATCCAGAACCGTTTCTTTTTAAGTTGATAACTCAATCAATTGTAATCAAATAAAACTGCCTGCCTCAATCAGAAAAGTGAGGCTTTAAAATTTAATTATTGTAATGAAAAAGCTTACAAAATTAGTTGGTAAGAGACAAATTCTTTCAAAATAAATACCTACCTTCTTTTCAGTTCAAATTTACAGTTCAACCAAAAATCTCTCAAGAACAATTGTGTGTATTTAAAAAAATAAAATAAACACAGGTGGATTATACAGACATATGCTCGGCTTGTGATATGTGACTTTGCTGAGTCTACTGATAAAACCCTCCAAACAATTGTTTAAGATAAACTTGTTAAAGTACAGGGTGATTATAAATTGTTGACACAATTTAGGATTGAGTGAGTAAATGAACAATCAACTTAAAATGTGGGAGTTGTTTTATCGAATAGCAATTTTAAAACAGTTCTATTACTAATAAATGCCAAAATCTACTAGTACTCATTCATTTACAAGGGATGTTACAAGGAAACTAAACCATTTCAGCGTGCTTTCTGTGGTTTGCACACAAAGTTTGAAGTCTAAATTCAACCTCACGCCGTGTTTTTCTGAGCGTTGCTGGAGATATGCTTCCAAAAACCTCTCGAAATTATCTCTTAAGTTCCTCAATGTCTTGAACTTTCTTTGTGAACTCTTTGTCCTTGACATATCCATAAAAATTCCTAATTCCTTGGCATCCAAGTTCCCCAGATATCACACCCATGACTTGGGGAGGGAAGGGGCGATTCAAGGACTGACTGTTTCCAAAGAATATTCAAGACATTGAGAACTCACTGAATCCCAAAATGTGTCCAACAATTTATAACCACCCTGTATAACACTTTTTATACCTGTTCAATCGTACATTAAGTTTTTATTATTTTAACAACATTAAAATAGCAAAAAACCACCATTTTCTTAAATGGACCTGTAGTGATATTTTACTCATAAATAAGTTCTATGTACATACTTAAATGTTAAGAAACCCATTTCTGTGTTATACGAGTAGTTAATGCGTAAGTATATTTATTTCTTGTCTGTAAATAGCTGTCTTGTTTTATATTTTAGAGTTTTTATCAATAAACAAACCATGTTCACCTAATTTGTCAGGTTTTATCTGCAAGCCTTCGTTCTCTCTGCTTGTCTTAGAAGTTTAAAAACACAGATCGGGTCGGGGAATTTAAAGAGGATAGAAAGAGGTGTATTAAAATGAACAGCAACTTTGTTGAATGGTAGTAAAGATAATGTTATGGTAGGTAGATTGCGCATAGATGCCACCATGGCTGGGGCAGTAAAATCAACATAGTTGCGTCAGCCCGAACACAGACAGCGCTGCTAGCACTGCCGTCTCAAGCCATCTTTCTCGCCCCTTGCCTCCACATGCACGAGTTTATCCAATGTGGACGGCTAAAATGTGACCAAGTCGTGCGATTTTCGAGGACAGACCAACTTCTGCATTCGTCAGTGGCTCTACTAGAGACTGTTAAAATAATTCCCTCACAGCGGTTTCTGGCTTGGGCTGCCGAAATATGTTGATTTTCCTGCCTTAGCCATGAAAAAGATCTCTATCAATGGAATAGATTCTGGAGTAAACTGAGAAGAGAATTAATTTCAAGATTCCTCTATTCTGTGAGGGAACTGAAGCTGACGCCTTTATTCTTAGGCAGATTAGCTCCCAAAATTTAATTTGAAGCAGTCAATCCTAGAAAGGTCTCAAGCGAAGACATCAAGTACAAGTAAGTAAGTGTACTAAGTATCCTAAATAATTGAGATGGTTGTCATTGGAGGACCAAAGTAAAACCTCTTTATGCGAGAATATGAGCCATGTGGAAAAGTAGAGCAGTGAATAATGGTTGCTTTGTGACATTGAACTGGAAGATCATTTCACTCTTTAATGATGAACTGAACCGTTAAGTTAATGATAGGTCTTCACTCTTCATTCATTTGATTGTTCAGTTATTATCGAATTTCCTTTGGAAAAATGCCGTCAGCACCATGAAATGAGCACTGATCCTGACCCCCAGATCACGTTTTGAGCATTTCACGAGCAGGAGGTTTGTGAATTTGAAAAATGTTATAGTGATTTTGGAGCTGCCGTTTGCTGGCACACTTGAAAAACCAGACCATACTTTGAATTCCCCTAATACATTCTTCTTCGTATGGATAAACTTGGATTTCCATACTTGTTGAAAATTAAAACTACACATTTTTTATAAATTAACTGCATGTTAACCTTCTAATTTATTAACATTAAAATGCTATTTTATAATCACCAGACCTATTTAGAAAAAATACCTATTTAGTGATTTGTTTTCCTTTTGGCTCGGAGGAGCGGACTCGGAGAGATGCCTCTTACTGTACTACAGTATCACAGTACGCAAGCCTTATCTCTACACACCTACCTGTTCCGCACGGAGTGTGAGCTGGATGAAGATCTGCTGCAACTTCTCGTTGACAAAGTTGATGCAGAACTGCTCAAAGCCGTTGCGGTTGAAGATCTCAAACCCGTAGATGTCCAAGATGCCGATGGTGTTGCCGTCTATTCTGGTCTGCATGGCTTCGTTCACTCGCTATAAAGAGTACAGGTCGGTTACAGTGAGAAACAAAATATGATCAGTTCCATTTTTTCCAAAAATGTTGTTAACACTATGAGTCCTGCTCGGGCCGTCTATTGAAGTAGTTACCATGATTGCTACTAGAGCGCTAGTGTTCCACACAAGCTTGACAAGTTTACTGAGAGGTCTTAGGCGTCAGCTGACGAGCTGATAATTTAGGTCACGCGGTTGTCGCGGGTTCGAATCCTGCAGCAGAAGCAATCCATTTTAAGCTCACTTACGAGTGGTTTAGTTATAGGGAGGGCCCACCTTAAACAAATGGTGACCAGCACGAGTGGAAGTTGACGTTAACGGCGTTGGGAGTTGGCCACCAAATTTACATAAAAAAAATTGGTGCTTTTCCGTGTTTGGCTACTTTGAAAGAGTCATAGTTACTCCCACCAATCTGAGCGTTGCATGGAAATGTTTTATATTAACTTTATTATTTATACTGCTTTTATTAATTCAAAATAAGAATAATAGTATGGTTTTGCAATTTGAAATTGTATTATTTGACATACAGTTGAATAAAACCTTTACAAAATAAATTCTATTAAACATGTTGGTTGAGAAGGGTCGATTAAAACACCCAAAAAAATTCTTAAAACATTTGATACTGTAGATTACTACAACACTATGGTGTAAAACCTCTAAAGACTTTCACTTGAGTTGTTATTGTGCCACACGTACCTGGACTAGAAAGTCAAACAGCCTGGCGTAGAGAGCCTTGGCAAGTGCGTCTCGTGTGTAAGTCGCCTGCTCCAGTGTGAGTGTCACGTCTATCGAGTCCTCCTCGTTCCCCCACTTGCTGTCAAACTTTCTGCTGCGTAGCTTCGAACTCAGCTGCGCCTTGTCAATCTGCAGCAAGTGCGCAGTGAACTGCAGGCCTGCACAGAGATGCAGCAGTCACAGATTAGATTCAAGGTACGGCTATGGACCTTTAGTGCTGCCAAAGATAATGTTGTGGTAAGTGGATTGCGCATAGATGCTGAACGGCTGAAGCAGAAAACTGTCATAGCTCGGCAGCCCAAGCACAAATAGAGCCACTGACGAGCGTGCAAGTTTGTTCGTTTTCGGACTTCGGACAGAATCGAGCATGTGGAGCCGAGGAGGGAGAAAGACAGCAAGAGATGGCAGCGCTATCTGTGCTTGGGCTGCAGAACTATGTTGATTTTGCTGCCTCAACCATGTGGTATCTATGCGCAATCTACTTACCATAACATTATCTTTGGTGCTGCTCTAAGTTCCTGTGAGACGACAGATCCGCTCATTTCTTAAAACTATGAGACTACAACTATTAGACGGATTTATATGTACAAAAATGTATAACATTTTATATATTACACAAAGTTTTGTATATTGTTTTTCGTCTTTATGCAATCAGTAAGAAGCACCTTCCCTCCCTGGGTGATCTTTTCTTCTTGCTAAACTTTTGACTTCATTTGCTTGATCAGTGTTTTCTGGTGATTAAGGTCAGGTAACCTCAACTTGTTTCAAGCCTAACCTGTGAAAACTTTGAACATTGAGTTACGCCTAAGATGGAAAGTTCACTTAATTCTGTGCTATATTCATGACTATCAAACAGATCAACCGGTCAAGTACTTACTTGGGGGAGTGGCAATTTCTGCGTAGTTTCCCTTTTCTGTGAACGTTATGTTGCCTAGATGAAGTATGGCCGCTACTGTCCTTAAAATATCTTTTTGCTGCTGGTCGTTCAGACCCATTACCGTCATTGCTGAAACAAAATAATGACAATAAATTTTAGAGCAAAAAGACCGAGCAGATTATTAACGTTTTCAGGAAGTTGCTCTTTAGCAACAACTCTGGAAGAACACCAACCCCAAAGTAATACCAACAAACCCCCAACCTCACTAGAAATAACTCTAGATTTTTTAGAATGCACCCTCCAAAAGCCTCAAGCTATAAAACCTGAAAATGATCCTCAGCCCTCAAAAGCAAAGCCTGCCTCAAAACTCGACCGAAGCAACTAAAACTCCTCCACCAAAACCTAAATTGCCCTAACAATAAACATGAGCAATTGGTACATTTATTACCAGGCGGTCATAGAACACACGAGCGTCAAACATAGTGGAAACACACGTACAAAAATGTGGAGTTAACTAATCCAAAAAAATACACATTTTATGACAAAAGATTTTCTTTACATAGCAAACACCTGAAAACACTAGAAACAATTTCAAAGTAAGTTTAACAATTTCAAAAACTGATGGAAGGGAGCTGGGTGAAAACATAGCGCAGAAGTGCTGGCTTAAGAAGCCTGAACAGCCTCTATCCAAGATAGGGGATTTAACGTGGGAAGATTTGCAAACGATGTTTAAAGTACCTAGATTAACGTAACAAAATGGGGAAAGTCATTCAATACAAGCATAGAACCATTAATGCAGCAGCATATAAAAGCAAAAACATAACACGTTTTCGCTAACAAAATATTTATTACGATTATTCGAGTTCTTATGGGAAAATCAAGTTTAATCAACAAGATTAATAATTTATTGTTTGAAAAAAGTACAGGTTTTAGAGTTTATATGCAGCAAGCTCAATAGCTTTACGCTTCCATTGACTTAAGAATTCAAAAACTGGTTAACCGGTTAAAAACATCGTTTGCAGTTTTTACTCCAAGGTGTAAGCGGTGGCAAGAGTGGGCCCCCCAGCACCGCAATGATTGTGCCTGAAGCAACCACCGGTTGATACTTGCCTTTCAGAGTCTCGGTGAACTCTTGTGCATCGTTGACGCCTTCCACCTTGTGGCAGTTTCCTCCGTTCAGATACAGAAAACACTCGATCTGCACCAGTCCCAGCTCGCCTGCAAACAAGTCACATCTAATCTTAATTCTTAAGCTTTCGCAGCCGGAGTCATCATTAATGTAAGGCTTCTGGTTTACTCCACGCCACTCCAGTCTCAGCCAGTCAACCAGCTACTGAGGATGACTCTCCAACGCGAGGTCTAAACATTTAGCAGTATTTGTAATTTAACTGTGACGCGGTGTAAACCGGAAGCCTTAGATATTAGTGAAGTCACATCTAGATTGCAGGAACATATTTAGGTATCTGCCGCTCTAGACGGCTGGGTTTGCCCCCACCCTTGTCAGTGACAACCCTGATGTCACTAAGATTACCGTAATAATGCTTTTGAAACTGTCCCGTGAGTTGATTATGAACATAGGTAGTTCAGTTGTATCCAAGCAGAAGTTAGAATCACATTTTTTGTGTGAAACGGGCATGCCAAAAACATCTGTAAAGAAGGGTTGAAAAAGCTATTTGATTTGTTGACGCAGCAAGCAATTTGATGTTAACTTTTCTACATTATGAGCTCACGTTTCTAGGGCTTTTCATTAAACACTTTCAGTCAAATCTACTGGCCAAACATTTTAAGTAAACCTAACTTAACTAACGTTCAAAAATAAACTAATAGTTATTGTTGAGGGAAAGTGTAAGAGGAGAAGACCGAGAAGGAAATGGGAGGAAGAAGGTGGAAGGAGCTCTGCAAGAGAGAGGCTCAATACGAGAAGCCCTGCCTCTGACCGCGGATCGAAAGTTATGGTAACCTTAACACCGATAGGTAGAAGAGGACAGGATTAAGTAAGTACAATTAGCTGTTTTAATTATGGAATTCATCAAGAAGACTCCAGTACAAAATATACTTTTACACTTCAATGTCATTTCAAACATCTTAACTATTCCTCATACAGGGGTTATCTTACGTTTGGTCTGATGGTCAGTGCCGCTGCACAGCTGGTAGAAGATGTGGAAGGAGCGTTCTCCAGGATTCTGCGACGTCACTCTTGACTTCTCCAGCAGGAAGTTGCTCACTTTACCTCCCTCGGGCTGACCTCCCGTGCAGAACTGTATCTCCACGTACTTGCCCTGTGTACGAAGCAGTATCACATAGTGTAGCAAACTAAACAACTTAATATATCCACATTCTTTTCCAAAAATCAGAAACAAAAGTACGATAAAAATTTAATTTATAAAATATACATGACATCATGTGTTGACTTACGAATCGACTAGAGTTGTTGTTGCGGACAGTCTTGGCGTTGCCGAAAGCCTCCAGCAGAGGGTTGGACTGCAGGATGACCTGTTTGACCCGCTGCACCCGTGACCCGCCTCCACTCACCCGGGCGATGTAGTTCATGATGTACTTAGCCGCCACGGTCTTTCCCGCTCCTGACTCACCGCTGCCAACAATCATGCAATCATTGTGTTACAAACTTCTGGTTTGACGGTTAAAAATTTAAAACATGACCGATGCCAAATATTTTGTTAACGGTAGGTATTTTGGGCATAGGTGCCACAAGGCTGAGGCAGGAGCAAAAACATAGTTGCGGCAGCCCAAGCACAGATAGTGCTGCCATCTTTCTCCCCTCGGCTCGACATGCTTAAGTTTGTCCGATGTCAATGACTTAAATGTGATCAAATCGTGCGATTTTCGAGAACGAACAAACTTGCGTCAGTGACTACTTGAGACTCTTAAAAGAATTCCCTCGCAGCGCTATCTGCGCTTGAGCTTCCGAACTATGTTGATTTTCCTGTTTCAATGGCATCCACGCACAATCTACCTACTATAACATAATCTCTGCCCACACATAGCCTACTGAGAATCTAGCAAAATTCCTCTAACAGGAGATAACTTACAACGTAAGTGCTCTTTTGGAGGATGTTTCTCCAAAAAAGATGTTTTATGCTACAAAACTGTATTTATTAGATAGCTACAAAAGAATTATTTTTTACCGTCATCTTGGTATGACTGAATGTTAAGACATCTCCCTACTCAATAGAAGAATTCTACAATAGTTGTATTGTTTTAGTTTGATCTTAGGATTTAGGACTAGTCTATGTACCATGCATATATTTATAGAATAAAAATGTTTTTAATTTGAATAATTACAGTGTTTTTCAAAAGTTGTTTTAAATGAGAAAATGTTTATGAAATAAAAAAAAACTCAAATAGAATGAAAGTTACACGTAGATTAGTCAAAGAGGTAGTAAACAAAATGTTTTACAAAATACAGTTTAAATTATTTTAATCTTGCAAAAATAATAATTATTGAATTTGTTTGTGCTGTCTACTCTAAAAGATGATACAAATACAAATAAAGTGTTGTGCAAAACCAAGATGTAATTCAGAAAATATAAAACATAAGACATTTTTATTCGTTTTTCACTGCAGGTTTGGTTGAAATCAAGGTGCATTGATAAAATTAAATACAAATTTTAAATTAAAAGATTTTATTTTAGCTAAATAAAATAGTCTTTTAAGTGAAACTTATATGAGAGGGTCTTTCATATGAGAGTTGATCATGTAAAATCCTTAAATCTAGTAACGGACCCAGAGATACACAAATGTATCTTAAATGTCACCAATTTGAATATTGTACAGGACAAGGTCTGATTCAATCAGTGACTCACAGAGTCACCCAGCCAAGGCTACGCAGACGACGTAACTGTAAACGTTATCCTAGAATGTGTCACTGTGAACGTTACAGGATTATCAATGTTATCTTACAGAGGATACTGAGTATTTATTATTGCAAAACCAAAACTGACGTTAAAAAATTCCAAACAAATCTCTTAACGTTAGTGAGACAGTTTTTGTAATGTTTTCTCTCAAAACTTGCTGAACTGATGCAAATAAAATGTGTAAACTTTTTAAACACATTAAAATCAAAAGTATCTCTAGCTACTTTACAGGCCATACAATATTTTAAACTAAATTATGTGAGTTTAAAGTATCAGTTTTGACCTGTATCAAAGGGGTATTAAAAACGTAGTAAATTTCAAAGGGGAAGACCCCTCTTTTTGCTGGGGTATTTCATGCCACCAGCCCCCCCTGGGTATTTCCAGCTTAGACAAGATTTCAAAGTTCTGGAAAACCCTCCCCCATTCCAAAAATGCTCGCAAAGCTACTGGTTCAAAACCTCAAACATACCTGATAATCACACATTGGTTCTCATTGTCAATGACGAGGTTCCGAAACATGTTATCCGCCAAAGCGTAAATGTGTGGTGGATTTTCATACGGTGCCTGAAAAATCAGAATAACTTACGAAAAAGTCAAAATAAATATACTAATTGAGTTTTAATTATTATTATTAGTCTATAAATGCACTAAAGTAGTAGTTATGTATTTACCGTAAAACAACAATCAATCTTTTTTTCTTCCAGAAGTGGCAAAACAAAATGTTTCAAAAATTTACAACGGGAATAACATAACACCCAAACCATGTAATAACGGAATTTATTAGTAAAGAACTAAAATTTATTTAAAAATTATTCATTATGCAAAAAGTAGCAGTTTGAACAATTTTTAAACTAAAAGCAAGAGGATCTTGTGAAGAAGTATTTAAAGAAAATAAATTAATAAGACATATACATTTTTGAACCAATAAAATTTATCAAAGAAAAAGCACAATATTTTTCATTTGAACTTAAAAAACCAAAACATATAGCACTAGACTAAAAAATCTATTAAAAATATAATTCATAACAAAACTTCTTACGAAAAACATTTAAAATTCAACAAAATCAAACTAATTAACAAACTACCTTAAAAATAAAATTTGAAGACAACCTGACAAAATTGTAAACTACATTAAAACATATCTACTCTGTAAGACTCGTAAAGCAATCAATCACTTTTTGGAAGATAAATGTTCATTGTAATAGCATACACAGTTTATTGTTTACAGCAATAAATATTTATTTATTATTTATATATTTATTTTGAGTACACATTTTCTAAATGTACTTACCGCTCCTTGGTACATTTCGATTTCCTTGTCTCCGATGTACGGCATTTGTTTGAATGGGTTGACTGACACCAACACAGGACCAATGCAAGTCTACTTTTGTTAAGAAAAACATTTGTAAATAGAAAAGGAATTAAAAATGGCAAATATTTAATCTCTGTTTTAAAATCTTGATATTTAAATTTAAAGCTTATGTTCAGAGCCAAATAATTTCACAGTATCATTATGACGAACCCAATTTTACAAAATCCTACTTGAAGAGTACATACATATATATACATAATTACATATGTATATAAAGTGTGGAAAAATGCCAAAAAAATGTGTTGTGGAGGTCAGGATTGGTGCTAATTTCATGGTCCAGGCTTGGGTCTTACCATGCAAGCGGCTTGAATATCTCATTTTTCCAAAGGAAATTTGATAATAAATAAAAAAGTGTTTACAGGTAAAAAGTAAGAAACATTTTTCTTTAAATAAATATTATCATTTATTATATTAAGTTATATGGCATGTCGGATGAGTAGGAGTTGAAGAGGCTCTATCTACTACAGAGCTTTATTTACAATTGATGACCGTCTTTAGATTAGCCCTTATCTACATACTGTACAAATTATCAAATGTTTATGTATTATTATTTTGTTATTTATTTTCCTTTTTTTAAGTTTAAAACTGTTGACACAAAGTAGGCCTTGGTATGATAAGTGCTCTGAATTTTTAATTGTTTACTGAATACTACCTGACAGTACCCGTGCTACGCTACGACTTTTAAAATTTATTTTATGTGATTAGATTTACCTAAATATTTCAAAACATATTCAATGTTTGTGTGCTTTGGAAAATTATACTTTTTGCCTGCCAGTTCGCCATTTTATAATTTTAGTACATAAAATTGGTTATCCAGTCGTAGAGACCGTGTAAAAGATGAAAGAGTAAAAGAGAAACAGAGATTCTGAAAAGGCGACAAGAATCGTGCAGCTGTATAAAGTTCATTAACATGTCAATTCAATAAAATATTTATTTATTTACATCAGTGTCATCACTGTGCGTAAAATCATTTCGACGCATGTACTGTTCTCCATGAATATGTGGATAAAGAATGTTGTCTAGTCTCTCCTTGTAACTTCACCCATAAATTGAGAGCGTTTCACAGACTGCCAAGGACTGGTGCAAGTAAGAGATTCATAGTCCTGAGTGTACAGTGGCAGTGGCAGTGGGCTCGGGAGTTGGTTACACAACTCACTAAATTACTTTAATTAACTAATTCCAAACAACAGATGAAGGAAACGTCGGGTGACTGAGAGAAAGTGTCACTCAACAAATGTAACACTCCTCTCTTCCATTGCTTCATTGCTTAGGCAGGCTGTTCCTAATGTAGTACTGTACTTCCAAGTAGGCCTCATATCTATTCACTTCAAGTACTGGATGACATGCCACTTTACTAACTCTCAGGTTTAACATTTTAATTTTGTGTGACACAGTCTATTTGGGATTCCGGTCGGAGGCAAAGCATTCAAACATAAATGGGAGTAAACTAACCTAATAAAAGGCTTGGGCAGAGCTTATCAATTTGAGCTACAAGCCATGGATTTATAGAAACTATGTAACTTATACAGTTTATGTAATCTAAATGAAAATGAATGTATATCATTCATGGCTGTTCTAATATTGTTCTTTCGATGTTTTAATAAATAAC
This sequence comes from Matsumurasca onukii, assembly GCA_018831715.1. NCBI lineage: Eukaryota > Metazoa > Arthropoda > Insecta > Hemiptera > Cicadellidae > Matsumurasca > Matsumurasca onukii. The sequence continues at coordinate 91,972,860 of CM032058.1, forward strand.
TATTGAAATGATACATCATTGATGCAATGTACAATTATATTACAAACCCTATTTCAATACATATCAATATTAAGTTAAACAAGAAGGGTTATGCAAGAAATTAAAAAGCTATTTCCGTAGACAGTAAAAAAGTTTATAGTTATAAAAATGACAACTGAAGGTAATTTATAAAAAGGTATGTCAAATGTTAGCTGCTAAATGTGTACTGATAAACCCTTTCACAAATTTATACAGTTATCAATAATCTACACATATCAAAGGATACAAAAATATAATCGTCGACATATCGCTTTTTGAGGTTTTCTACGATAGCGTCGTCCGACACAGATGACAGCAGCACCATGTCGTCCACTCCGGACAGCTTCACATTGTGGGACTGCCAATGGTACACCTGGAAACCACAGTCCAAGTACAGTAGGCTACCCTCTGCCACGGTTCATCCCACACACTCCCTCGAAAACAACTCGTAGACTACATTTACAAGGGCGGTTTTTGAATTAAGTTGCGTTCAAGTTCCGCACATGTAGACATGTTACATTATATTCATATTGAAGAGCATACTTTCATTTGTAATTTTGCACAGTCAAGATGAAGATCGGAGTACTTATGAAACTAAGGCACACGGTTTACTACGCCATGGCATGGCATTCAGCCGCCAGTGTACATACCAAGAAGCGGTCGTAATTCACTCTTTAATCTGCTTAAGTTCGCAAAATTACACGCAACTTTTTAAAGTTAGTGACAGAATTGAAATGTGTCCGACTAAACAACAGTTCTATAAATCCCTTTTGAAACAAAATTGGATGCAAGCATTATTTTTTAAGTAAATAGGGATATTTTTTTTACTGGCGGAAATGTTTCATGTATAGATATTTTTGTTTCAAAGTTTAAATAGTAAACAAATTGTCAAGAAAAAATGTTGAGCATATCGTAGAATTCACAATGTTAGGCTATCCAAACAATCCAACAATGTATAATTTGCATACATGGTATCATTCTTCTACTAGCTGTACAACAATGGAAGTTAATTTCTGAACAGCCCTCGCAAATACATAACTTCATGTTTTGTAAGAAAGGATTAAAAACCTAACATTTCAGAGAATTGAAAAACATGTCCAAACATTATATTTTTAAATTTGAGCAGGCTCGCCTAGATAAATTGGAAACACATAGAAGAACACAGATTGTCAAAGTGTCAGCCCCACTAGGGCCTTTGTCAAGAAAAAAAGCTATTTTGTTTGAGTTTTCTATGTGTTCCTACTTTATCCATGTGAGCCTGCTCTCCTTTCTACTTCTTTTTGATAGTGTCAAAAATATTAATTAATAATTGACTGTGTTTACAATGTTGATTTACATAGTATTTTTTGGGCCAAATCAGCACATGATGTTTGGTAAAGACTACAATCAGATTACAACAGCTGTTAAAAATAAAATAATACTTTTGGGTCTTTTTGTAGAACAATAACATGGTGATGTAAAAATAATGTTGTTAGTTGCTTCTTTATAAATTTAAAAGAGTGAATAAATTTGATCTCTTATTGGTAACACATTCAAATGAGTTTTTATTTAGGATCCTGGTAGGAAATTAAGCAGATAACATATCCTGGCCTAGTGCCCTATTTCCTAAATCTAGTATTTTAAATGTGTTTTATTTGGCTAAAATTTTAATTTGGTTGTCCAAATACTGTAAAATTATTAAGGGTCAACCTCAGCCATTCAGTGACGCTTCAATGCAAGGGTCTGCAATAATATCAAGTAAGTCTGAAGTATCAAGTAAATAAGTATTATCAAGTAATCCAAAATACGCCGATACTATAAAAGTTAAGATTAAGTATTTACATTTGTTTTAAAAACTAAGAAGCTAATATCTATACATGGTTAGAGCGTTTAGCAAAATGGCACTAAAACTTGAACAATTTCAAAGTTTATTTTCCAAGCTATTGAACAACTTATGAGAAAGGGGCTCTCATATCAGAAAACTCTTCTAGTTTCCAAATAATATATCATGTTTATTAATATGAAAATAATTTTTAAAGGTGAAAAACGGGCAGCCGTAAACCTCTACAAGTGCTTGGATTGACAGTTAGGCTGCATCAGATGAAAGAATGCCCGTTGTTTAGCCGGTTGTTACGTGCGCGGCGTCGCATCTTCCTTGAGCAGACGAACTCAGGATTTCTCTAAGGTGACCACTGAGCCAGACCCTTAATAATAAAAACCTTTTGACAATTCCCAACAAATAATCATTAAAAACATTGTTCGATCTGAGTTTGTTTGCGTGATAGTGGTGAGAAACATAGGTTATAAGGTTATAACGCAACTAGCTGTTTACTCATGCTTTGCTACGGATAAAATATGTTACAGTATCATAATTGTAATGTTTACTTTATCCTAGTAGGCTAGATAGTACTTTTTGTGAAAAAAACTATAAAACCTTCGTAGAGAGAGCTCAAAAGCCCTAATTTCACCTTGTGTGCAGCTTTTGTTTGACAATAAAAATCCTTTGATATTGTTCTGAAATGTGCACAGCTACCACATTTAATTTACTCTTTTACTATTTTGGCCCCTAACAAAGTGCATTTGTCAAAAATCAGGCTGTTGCTCGGGTACTAGCATCAAACTACCAATCCTGTGATTCAACTGCCCTAATATTTGGTTTTTAGTGTTTTATTTGTCTAACGCTGAAAACATCTTTTAGAATACCAAATCCTAATAAGTTCAGTTATTCAAAGCCTGAGGTCGAAAGAGGGTCTGTAACATTTTTTCAAAAATTATATCATGTCAGGAAATGTAACTTTTTTGTAAAAAAAGTTGGTTTAACAGTTTGATTATCATTAATGCAAAAATAGTGAACTGTGTTTGGCTTTGCTATCAAAATGTTGCTATAAAAATGAAAGAAAAAAACAAACATATAACCCAAGCTAATCTGCTTAGTTGGTGTCTTATGCTAAAACAATGAAAAAAAAATCCCTTTTAAGAGGGGTCCTGTTTATAGCTTCAAAGCCTAAGCTACATTTTGCTTTTTTCACTAACTATTTATTATAAACAACACCACCTACAGGATACCTAAGGTAAAGAACAACATTTTGCGTCAAATTGTATTACTGTACCTACCTACCTTGTAACTTAAAACTGTTTCTTAGGAAATACAATATTTTCCCTTATCTTTTCATTTTATTACTTTTATATAATTACTTTTTTTCTTAAGGACCTAATCTCTTTTTCCATTAATTTTAATTTCTGTTTTTAATAGGGAAACATATGCCCCAAAACGAGTTGAGGAAACAACTTACAAATTTATCTTGAGAGATTTGCCTTGAAACTAATTAAAACATTCTAATGTTTGAGAATTAGCATGGTGTGGGCTAAAAATTAATTAAAACGTCCCTTTAGCAAATTCTTTTTTATTTTGTAAGGCTTGTTTTAAGTTTTGTGCTGTTGCTCTTTAATACAGAATTTCTGATCGTAAAGATTGTTTATGGACCCCATACAATTTGAGTCTTCTAACCGAAAATGTGTTGATGTTGTCCTGTATCACTCAAGGGGTTTAGACCAAACAAGCTCAAAACATCGCTTAGAACAAATTTTATCTTAAAAGTGAAAACGGTTATGTTAAGTCACCCCAAGTAAACAGCTGCCAAGCACTATCCAACCAAAACACCAGCTTCACCTAGCCTATCAATTTTGACGCTGGGTTTGTTTGAAAATAGGTAGGCTAATTAACTTGCTGTAATGTTTCACTTGATTGTCTTTGAAAATTGAGTTTTATAATTTAGCAGATGAGTGCCAAATAAAATTCTAGTAATGAATCCATCTGCACCAACTTATCGCCAAATTCTGTGCCTTTTTTACAATTGTAATTCTTTGTGTTATAAAGTAAAATAAAATCCCCGATCGCTATCCAAAGAAATTCGGTTGATCAGTCCAGACAAGCTTGTTAGAGAGGCCTAGCCTAGCCACTTACCATTTTTGTTGTAAGTCAACAGGTCCTCTAACGTCTAGATGATAACCAAAAGTTAATAAACACTAATATTTCCATATAAATTTAAAAATTAAGTGAATGTCGTTCAATTCTGCAGTACGGATACACAGATGTTCCTCATATTTCTAGGATATTCACATTATAATAAACAAGAACAACACCTAAGAACGAGAACACTGTAAAATGACAGTTCTACACGAATGACTCACACAGCTGTTCTGTTCCTGTTCCTGATTCACGGTTGGCCCAAGATCAAATAAACCTAACGATTAGGTCTGGAGAAATTACACAGAAGTCTAAAGTACACATCTAATATGTTTTCATTGTACTTTCTACTTTCAATAATTTGATAATAATTTTTGTTTATGTTAACCATGTGCATTTCTAAAGTTGATTTAAATCTTATTTTTGTGTAAATCATTTAATTCAGCGAATTATTTCAGTACAATTCAATCAACTTTACATTTTTATACTCACCCTTCGGGCTGGGGGGTTTATACTCACCCACTTGGCGTGTGGCCTCGAATTTTCGGGGCATTCGCTACGCTTATTATTAAGACAAATTGTTTCACCCACTGGTTAAATGGGACACATAATTTTGGAAGATGAAGCTGTAATAACCAAAGCAAAAATATTTGATTAAAGCTATATCACCTTAACTCCCTCTAAAATTTCAACGTGAATTTGGCTACGATCAGAATAGTTTTATTTTTAGCCCTAAAATTTCCAATTTTTAATGATACATGATAATATGCACAGTTTCAGCATTTTGACCGAAAAATAAAAACATTCTAACCGTTACCATTTTTACGGTCCATGTAGAAGGAATCTAGGGGATAACAAAAATACCATATGTGATCGGAAAAATAATCTTTTTCACCTGCAAGGCACCGTAAAGTTTTTCTAAAAAATGGTGGAACATGGTACTATTCGTTATGATACAAGCAGCACGGTGGACTCAATCATTTTTGCAGCGCTGTCTTGTATAGCACCACGGGTTCCTTCGTGTTTAAGCACGGCGTTTAAAAGTTCCTAAGCGAAGTGATTTTATTTATTTCCAACGGTGAACACCATTTTACATTTATAATAACATAGATCCGTGCAACAAGTTACAATATTTAGAAGGTATACAATGATAAATAGCATGCTGATGAGATGATTATATACAATGTCAATTGAAGTAATGACATGACATACGTTATACTATAATAATAAATAGACTAAGAAATAGATAGTAATGATTTGTAATAAATAATAATGAATTTGAAAGGTTAACAAAGATAAACTAAGATAATTTACTCAGATAACTAAGATTCAATTTTAAGCATTGAATCGCTTGTTAGTCTCATAATAATAATTGTATATGCCCTAATATATAAAAAACCTTTGTGTTGACATATAAATTATTAAAGTTATTATCACGCCGTAAGTAAATATATATACGAACGTAAAATACAGTTGAAGGAATGTTTGAAAGACGAAGACTTGTAGTTTTATACACCGCATCCATTGACTTTAAATATACATTTAAAATCAATGCCGCATCTTTGCTACTGTGCTGTGGTCTCTGATGATTGCGTAGTCTGTGGAGCGCTTATAGAAAAATAATTTACAACAATAGCGGACAATATGTTCATTATTGCTTGCCGAGTGAAGTTATTTCTGAGAGCCGGTCATTTATTTCAATGTTTGTAATTTATCCTGTTCAACCTAAAAGCTTTTTCAGACACATATTATTGATTCCTTTTGGAGACACACTAGTTACCAAAGTGATTATAAGACTAGGCAGATTATGGCCGTCGACCAAAACCTGAAGTTGTTCAAGACCTATGCCGGCTTTTAGGCCTTGCATCGTACCTACCCTGTTGAGCTGTTCATTTCACTTACATTAAGGTAATGTATTTATTCTCGTATTGAAGCCGGTAGAAGATTGTACTATAAACTTACTGACAACGTTAAAAGTTGCTCTACGACAAAGATTCAAATCAAATCTTTAAAACTACCTTGCTCTAAATTCATTTTACAGTACGGTAGGCTATGGTAAAATTCCAGACCAGTGACTTTTGAATGTTTGGGACTTTTTAAAGTTCAAATCTTCCTAAAAGACCAAAAAACGATGTTTTAACTTCAGGAAAGTTGTGGAAACTATTAAAAACCATGTTTTCACACTCAAAATATAAACTAACCTAACTTATCCTAACCTAACTTCATGATAATACCTTATTCAGCCTTTAGGTTAATTTGAAGTGGGTGACAGAGACTGTCATCTGCCACAGAGCGAGCACACTCGTTAATGGCGTCTTCTCCACGCAGCGGAGTCTTCAGATGTCGGTGAAGAACTCTTGAAAAACCAAGTCGCCCCGGGTGGCACCTCGAGTATCTGCCACTGGTAGCTGAACATTTTGGTCTTGGGACTGTCATCGGTGATCAGTGTTTGTAAACAAACA